>PVJH01017336.1:0-48017 GCA_004026705.1 Nesogale talazaci | reverse complement strand
AAAACGACTGACTGCAACTCTACACTGATAGGGAACGTCCAGAGGAATTTATTTGCATATTATTGACCACTAAAAGGCATGTTCCTGTGTGATCATGGCAAATTATGGATAATAGAGCAAGGAGGGATATTTCAAAACACTTACCTGGGCTCATGCAGAAGCAATACTTGGATCAGGAGGGAGCCATACTAAGGGAACAGCATGATTTAATTTGGAAAGTTATGCAGTGTGGTTATAACGTTTAACTTTTGTGATTCATTGTGTGTTCTGAATCTATAATCTGAGAAATTGAAATATATGAACAGCACTGCAGCATCAGCATCGGAGAAAGACTTAGTGCTAAATAATGATATGCAAATGAAACAAATTTCCTTGTCAAAAAAAGAAGACAAATTGTAACAATTACTGATGAAGGTTAAATGCTACACATTCCTTGTGGATTAGATAGGAATGGGAAGACAATTAAAAATCTTTGAATGGCTGAGCCCCGGTGGTGTAGTGGTTGTGTGTGGGACTGGGGGTTGGAGGTTCGATTCCAGCTCCACAGAGCAAAGGCTGGGCCTCCTACTCCCACCACCTGAGGGCAGTGATGCCTTCCCCCCCAAAAAAAAGAGTTACAGTCTTTTTCCTACTCCCACCACCTGACGACAGTGATGCCCCCCCAAAAAATACCAAAAAAATCTTAGAATGTGATAAATAAAATAAATCATGATAAATGGAAGGAAAAAGTTTTCTATTATTTCATTCCATTTGAGTCAGCAATCCAAGTCCATAGAAGCAGCAGTTAAATAATCAAAAGGTGTGTTGCATTGGACATATCTGGATTAAATGAACTCTTTAAAGTTCAAAGACTAAAATGACTCACAGCCTTTTCTAATTTTTCATATATATGAAAATGTGGACAATGAAAAAAGAAAGAAGAAAATTTTATTCAATTGAACACTGGTTGGTATGGGCGAAGATTATTGAATGCACTCTGAGTTAATGTTATCTACAAGTTTGGAAAGCAAGTACAACCAAGTATGAAGGACACACATACTATGACTTTGAGACAGGGATCATTTAAGAAGTGTCACTCATGAATAATTTCCTCGACTAATAAGACATTGAGTTTATTAATTGCCTGCTTGCCTTAAGTACTTTTCCCACTCTATACTTATATCTTTGGAATACGATTTCTGTGTTCTGATTAAACTGTTGTTATGCACTGTCAAATTGGTTAGAATCCATAGCAACCCTGTGCACAGCAAAAAGAATCACTGCCTGGTCCTGAACTCTCCTCACAATTGTTTTTACACCTATGCCACCATGTCCCAGCAACCTCTGTGTCATTCAATCTCAGGGAGGGCCTTCTTTTTTTCTTTTGCTGCTTCTCCACTTTACCAAGCATGCTATTCCTCTTTAGGGACCGATCTCTCCTGAGAATATGTCCAAAATATTTAAGGTGAAATCTTTCCACCCTTGCTTCTAAGGAACACTCTTGATTACTTCTTCCAACTTGAAGCAGTTGGTCCACAATACTTTCCATAATCCTCATGAAACCACCATTCAAATGCATGGCTTCTTCTTTGGCCTTCTTTATTCAATGTCCAATTTTCATATGCATACGATGCAAATAAAAACATCATTGTTTGAGCTGCTCATCTGAGTCTTCAAATTAACTCCCTATTACCTCCTTCCTTTCAATACTTTAAAGAGACCTTGTGCAGCAGGTTTACCTAATGCGATCCTCTTTTGATCTCCTGATTCTTGATTCCATGCGCCTTCACTGGGGATCCAGGTAAAATGAAGTACTCTGCATTACACTTAATACATTTTTCAAATCTATGATTCCATTCTTGAAATATTTTTGAAGCTCATGTCTTTTATGACTGACAGCAGTGCCCTTGTGTTTTTGTTTGTTTTTTTTGTTTACCTCTTCTAAGTCATTAAATTGCTGTCCTTCCAAGTGGTTCTTCATTTGGGGCAACAAAAAGAAGTTGCATGCAGCAAGAATGAGGTGTGTGGGGCAAGGGAGCCATACTGATGTTTACCAAAAACTGGTTCACTGAGATGGTTGCATGAGCAGGTTCATTGAAGTGGTGGTGGTAAAGCCAGTCCCCTGTCTGCCACAAATCAGAACTTTTGTGGTTGTTGCAAATTATTATGCAATCTTTTCAGAACCTCTAAAGAGAAAGCTTGCTTAACAATCTGACCTGGTGAAAGGAACTCCAAATGAACTATCGCCCTCTTTTTCTTTTTCTTTTTTAAAGAGCATCATCTTGAGCTTTGATTTCACTTGACAGGCTTTTGGGGCAAGGTGATGTTGGCGTTTTTCATAGGGTTACAATGTCTCATCACCACTAATGACCTTGGGGTGGGGGTGGGCCAGTCCGCATCTCTTCAGCAGCTGGTCCTTCAAACCACAGTATGTTTCCACTGGACATGCTTTTTCCTTATCAGCCAGAACCTGAGACACAAATATTTCAGTGACCCTTCTGATTCCCAAATTTTCTCTTAAAATTTGCTAAAGCAAGCTCTAAGATAGTCCAGAGTGCTTCCTCATCTCTTCAGTGGTCTGGCATTAGTCTTGGAATACAAGTGCACAAATTTTGTCTAAATTTTCCTCTGTGCAGGAACCTGATAGACATCCAGAACAAAGTGTGTCACCAACGAACATTCCACCTTTTTGGAAATGAGAAAACCACTCTACGCTTCAGTATTCCCCACTGCACAATCCTTGTAAGCTATGTTCACCCTCCAAACAGTTTCTGTGGCATTTTTCCCAAGCAGGAAACCAAATTTCACAGCTGTATGCTGTTTTCTGAAATTGGCCATCACAGAAAAATGAGGTTCGAGTGAAACTGCTTTTATGAAAAAAAAAATTCACCGTGGCCAGAGAAAACCTTTCCAGGCAACACGCAGAATGAGTTGCTGGATGCTCACCTAGGGGGAACATTGTGTACCACTGAGTGGATCTTTTTCCCATTTCTTTTGGGAGCTACCCCTTGCATATGATGCTGGTTTTTTGCAGCTCTGATAACTACCCCTTATCACGCCACAAATCAGATGTTTAGAAAACCTCATTAGCAAACATTTTCACACAGAGTTTAGTTTAAGTCATTAAGACATGAAACCCATACCAGTTGCTCTGATGCAGAATTGACTGCCTGATGACTTTGTCATTGCCAAACCTTATTCATCAGCTTAAGTGGTCAGTGAAGTCCAGGCTTGACCATAGAGTGCCTGTTTGACAATGACCTATTTATGATACTCTTCCAGGGATTTTGCCTGAATATTTTACACCATATTACAGTTTTGCATTTTAATGCTTCATGTGTATCATTAAGCATTTTATGTGTAGCATTTATGTGCAGCATTAAACATTGAGCCTTGAAAACACAGTGGGGCAGTTCTACTTTGTCACTGTGGTCATTATATGTCAAAAATCTACTCCAGTGGAAAAAACATGGGCTAATATTTGTTTTTAATTAGTATAATTAAATGTATTTTAGAAATAAAAATGATCATTTTTATATTAATTGTGTTTTCTTATAGATTTTTTCTGATTTAGAGGGCATATTTTTATTTTAAATACTCCTTAAGAATAATCTCCACATTTAATTAATATGAAATAACACCAGATAATTATAATATTTATTTATAGTAAATAGGTCAGAGCATTTTTCATTATTTATGATAGATGCAGAGTGGATATACATATATTCCTTACCTGTTAATTTCCTTACTGAAATCAAGTGAAGTCCTTCTCCATTGAATTTCTAGTCTGTGGTAGGCAGCTGTATCTCTCTCATTTGCTTTAAAAGCAGGAGATGCATTCACCCACACTCCTTCTGCTAACATTATGGTGACATAGCAAGAAGGAAGCTTATGAAAGCAGCAGCATGTGTAGTAGCATGATCAGAATTTTTGAAAAAAGAAATGATAATGCCAGCGAAAAAGTCAATGCAACATAAAGTGTCCTCACATTTTATATATTTCCAAATGCACATACATTTCATTCCTCCAATATAGTGTGTTAATATGGCTATGTTTCCCCCACATCAATAACTGGCAAACATTTTCTCCTGTGAGGAAACCCAGAAGTTCCATCTGTGGCCAGTTATTTCTATATCAGCTGCTTGGTTTTTAAGATTATTTACTTAATGTTGAAACAGATTATGCTTCTCATTCTGTTAAATAAATATATGTAAAGCACTTAGACTAGTGCCCACTGTATAGCAAATGACATACACTGCGAGGTTGTGTGTGTTAACTCAAGCTTGGATCCTTTTGGGAGACTTTTAAGTGAGGCTGTATTGTTCTAGATTTTAAATATTTTACACAGGCACATGAACAATTTATCTGTCAAAGCAATAACTATCTATATGTTTCTTTCAAATTGCACCAGAGTTGTATATGTAAATTTTTCAAGACTGCTTGTGTGGAAAATCTAGTCACAAATTTTATTCCTGATACTCTAAATAAATAGATCACGTGCTATCATCCCAGTGGTTATGGGTTGGACTGTGATCAAGAGGGTCTGGAATTCAAAACCACCAGCCACTCTATAGGAGAAAGGTGAGCCATTCTCCCATGAATAGTTAAAGTCTCTCTGAAACTTCTTTGACAAGAATATGCAATTCTGGTTAGCACACGGACAAGGTACCCAGCTTCCAGTTATGCTGCGGCACCTGCCCCGGAATCTATGGGCTTCTCTCACTTGTATCTGAAATTCTCTTCTTTTCCTTTCTCCCTGAATCCCTAAACCAAAAGCAACCTGCAGCAGTCCAGTTGACTCAGACAGTTGGCTATAAGATGGAGTATAACTTCTAGTGTGGTTTCCAACACTGCCAAGGTTTTTTAAATAATCTACTACCTCTTTCATCCTTGGGTTATTTGGGGCTTGTGAACCACCAATCTTGCAATCAGAAGCCCTTCCACATATGGCTGTGTGCTTTCAGACGCAGACATCATCTTTCCACTCTTTTCCCACACTCTGTATTATGAAAACAATATTAACATCTTCATTTGCTCCACTATACTTTGAAAGGCAGAAACTAAGCCCCCAAATGTGTTTTTTAAAGGATTACATAAATGATCATATAATTAAAAATTCTAGGTATTTCAAGTCTTCTGAGGCCAAATCCCAATCCCTTTTTATATCCCCATTTAACTCTCTCATTTTTGTAAACACTGCTCTTTTTACATGAATCAGAATTCCATGATTGATTAAGTCAGGGATGCTCAATAAGTTGATCACTAGTAAATGTAATATGGGTAAATAGCATGGCATACAAAATAAACATAAACCTATTATCAATCTAGTCAACAAATTTCAACAGAGTTCCCAAAGAAGAGACCATGAAGAAGGACTCAGCTGTTCTTTAGAGGAAAATAGCCATTGAACACCTTATGCATCGCTTCAGACCATCGTCAGATAGTGAAGGCCTATGGAATAGAAGCAGAACATTGATGGAGGTAGTTCCAGAGGATGAGCCCTTTGGGTCTGAGGAAATGTGAAATTTGAAGTGTGACTGGATTGGAGTTGGTAATGGTGTCATGAGTAGGGTCAAACCTCTGGAATCTTCATTTACTGATGAAGCATGTGGTAGGCTGGGTTGACTACTAAAGAATTTTAGCCATAATTAATTATATATGAAGAAAGCATGCCAGCCCAATCCAATTCAAGTCCATAAGTTCTATATTAGTCCTATATTCACATTCAAATATCCACATGTAATGATGCAGAATCCAAGGAGATCACAGGACTGTGGGTGTAAAGTCATGTGTATCCAATATTGGCAGAATCATGACAGGACTCTGGCAGCTCTCTGGATCAATTCGGAGAGTGAGCAGGCAGGAAGGTGAAGTGGGAGAAAGAGGGTAGGTCCCCAGGGTCCTCCTTTTAAGGTCACATTACCAATAAGGTAGCATCAGGCTGTGACATGGCTGATGGGTTAAATTCCACTCCTACACTTTTATAGATCTTCAAGTTGATATAAAATTATTTAACTACCACACCTTCCCTTCAGCCAAGGCCAAGTTGACTACAGAAACAAATATAGTGATATTCAAATATGTAAATATATGAAAGAGCTTTATATTAAGAAGTAATTACATATCAATAAGGTAGACCATTCCAGTCCAATTCAAGCCCATAAGTCTAATACTCATTCATAAATTCCTCTTCAGTTTCATGCAGAAGGTAGAAAGATTACAGGCTGGTATGTACAAAGATGTGTGAGTGAAAATATGGCAGGCTCTGGCAGCTCTCAGGATCAGCAATCATGAAGGTCAAAGCAGTGTGAGAGTGAAGGATGTTCCCTGGACCCTCACTAAGAGGAGGCTATGTCCACCAGGAGACACCATCAAACTAGCCTGACTACCAGGTTGAATACCATCAGTATACTTTCATATGTCTTCAAGTTGACATTAGATTATGTGACCACACCAGACTACCCCTTGTCAGTTTGACACCTTTATATAAACCTTTAGCCATACAAATACTTTAAAAAGTAATAAAGCCATGTTTGGACCTTACATGATAAGCTAAAATCTATGCAGCTGAAAATATGCCATCTCCATTTAAAAATAATATTCTATAAATGAACAAAAAATTATGTTTCTAAAAACTGAAGCTATGTGAACACTTTCACATTCATCCTAAAATACAATCGTCTCCATCTATGAAAGCTCTTAAGCCAGCAATTTTATACCTTTATCTCCACTGCATTTTGGAATCCAATTTGTACACTGCCAATTTCTATTATTCAGGGCTCTGAGGGATTCATGTGTTTTAAGCATGCTTCTGAATGTGCTGAATCTTCATTTCAGTTGGGAAGTGTGGGTCTTAATTCAGCAGCAAGGTTAGGACAGGCTGTCCATAAAGTCAGCAGCAATATGCACTAATTCACAGGCTCAAAAATTGTAATTTTCATCTGTCTAGGTTCTGGTCAACTCAAGGTGGTGGGCCGCCTTGTTTAGCCTCACAACTGTGCCCACCTGTTGCCTCACCTTTAGACCATGGGCCCCATCACAAATGCTCAGCATTGCTAGTCACCTTGGGCTAGGCCATGCCAGAATCTCAGGTTCCTCACAACTCTTTAAACTGAAGACCAGCTAACCCACTCTGTCTCTCTTCTAGTTCCTATGAATCAACTCAATGGGTTTTAGGGCCAGACTAAACTCATCTCTCTATTGCTTCATTAGTCCCAACTCTACTGAACAATTGGATCCAGGTGGTCACCTAATAAGCTTCAACATTAGTACTAGATAGGAAATTTAGTTACTTCATGGCTCAAACATTTTCCAGCTTCGATTGCAAGCTACTAATTCAAAATTTAAAAAGCCAATGTAGCTTTTATTCCCCCTTCGGTTTCCCAACAGCTTTCGGGGCAAGTCTTTTCAAATGCAAGTGTCCTGAAGACTCAAGATACTCTGTACAGCTTACATTTTCTAAACATTCTTTTTAGACATTGCCATTCCCATTTAACAGAACTAATTTAATGATTAAATGTACTGGACTTACAAGCTCTCTCTTCATACTTCCCAATAATTTTTATCACACACCACATCAATAATGGTCAGTATAAGAAATCCATATAATTCTAGTACACCAGATGCTATATACAGTTCTTAAAGCAGTCAAATTCGATCTTTTCTTACCTAAATTATCCCACTCATATTCAGTGTGGCCTTAGACCTCTGATTATATTAGCCTGGGCCTGGTCTTCTGGCAGCCATTTGGATTAAGCAGCATAGTCTCAAAGAAATTCAAGAGTGCATTGACTCCATGAGCTCAAAATTTACATTTGTTTTTGTTTTGTGGGGGTGAGGCCATCAATGCCCTCTGGTGGTCGTGGGAGTAACCCAATCTTGCTCTTGGAAAGCTGCTGCTGGATTTGAACCACCAAGCCAATGGGCCACAGTCCCGTACTCAACCACTACGCCAGTGGAGCTCAGCCCCTCAAAATTTACATTTATCACATTCGTTTTCACCACTTCAGACAAGAATAATGAAAGACAAGCTTTAAGAATAAACATCTTCAGCTCCCAGACCCTTTCCAGAAAAATAACTGAGTAAACTACATGCCTATAGCCGAGTGCTGGCTAGCCAAAGAAAAACTGTCATAAGGTAGGGATCAGACAAGTCTCCATTCTACATGTTTATGATTTGCTTCTTTAGTACCCCACTCCTCAAGTGCTATAAGGTGTTAGGGCATGTTGACTACCAAAACAAATCTAGCATATGTGTAAGATAGAGCTTTATATGAAGAAGTAATTATGCATCAAGAAAACATCCTAGCCTGGGTCCAACTCAAGTACCTAAGTCTGATGCTAGTTTATATGTCCCTCTTCAGACCTATGCAAACCCATACAAGGATGCAGAATGCAAGGAGATCACAGGCCAATGTGTGCAGCATCGTGCGTCTGAGGTTGCAGGAAACATGGCAGGGCTTCAGCCACTCTCCACATCAGCAAGCAGGAGGGCCGGGGCAGAGAAAGAGGGAGAGGTGTGTGGGGCCCTTCTTATGAGAAGGCCATACCCACAAGAAGGACCCATCAGACTGTGGCCTGATGACAGGTTTAATGCCACTGACATGTCAATCTATCTTCAAGCTGATATGAAATTATGAAACTACAAGAGGACACAAGAAGAAATAACTGCAAAATCTGCTAATGACTGGAACTTGTGGGGCTTATGAATCTAGGAAAATTAGAAGCCTTCAAAAATGAAATAGAACCCACAAAGTTCAATATCCTGTGTGTTAATGAGTTGGAATGGGCTGATAGTCTTAGCTCTACACCCACAGACTTGTGATCTCCCTGCCACCTGCTTTACACTTCTCTATGTCACTGAATTCAACATACATAAATCAGAAGAGAGACTTATGCATCTGGATCAGACTTATAGATGAGTTGGCCCAAAGCCTTATTGACATATAATTACTTTTTTATATAATGTTCATCTTACACATGGATGAATGCCACTGTATTAAATTATCTAGACAATCTGGACTGACACACCTTTGAAAAAAAGACTACACAGGATAAGTCAAGACAAGGTAAACTTTAGTAAATCTAATTTAAGTTTAAAAGCAAAAGCATGGACTATTTGATTCAAATAACACTCCTTAATTGATCTTCAACTAAATGATAGGTTCTAGATAAATGCTTTATAAAGAAGCAGATTATCATATTTTAATTTATTTTTAAAATATGTATCGATTTTCCTTATTGATTAGATACAGTTTTTAGTACATCTCAAATTCTTTTAGAATTTTGATATATGGTGTGGCAGTCATGTGCTTATGTTAATTTTATGATTGAAATGTAGGGGTGGAGTCTAGTCTGTTAATTTGGAGATAGCCATTGAGTAGCCAATGAGGCCTCTATGTGGGCATGACTTTCTCCTGAGACTTCTGGGAAATCTCACAATATTTCCCTCGTGAAGATGAGAAGCTATCTTCCCCAGTGGTTGGGAGTTAGTCTCAGAGGCGATGAGTCACAGAAAAGACAAGATGGCAGCGTCCGAGAAGCTGGAGGAGCCGGCAGAGAGACCACATGGCTTTGCCCTGATGGAGCCAAACCTCTGAAGCTGGAGCAGCATGCTGTTGATGGACCCTAAGCCCTGGAATCGAGGAGCCATGGGAGACCCCTGCCAGCACCAGAATTCTGCACCCACTGACCTGTGACTTCGTGAGTCGGAAGGAGACTTTGTAGACTGATTTCGGGCATATGGGTTAACATCGGACTTATGACTTTGTACTGGACTGGATTGGGATGCCTTCTTAGTGTCACATTCCTTTTGTATATAAACCCTTTTCCTTATATCTATATGTGTGTCTATTGAATTTGTTCCTCTAGTCTACCTGGACTAACACATATGGCATCCAGGGCATGATGCTAATAGACAAGATACCTCAGAGTCTCCGAGCCTGTGAGTTCTACAAAGACTTACTTTGTAATGAAATGTTCCATATCATGGCATGCAATTTCAAAATTCTAAGATTAGAGAGAGTGAAAAATATTTTAACTCATATTGAAGAAGAGGAAAATAGATTCAGCCCCTCAAACCTCCTAGAATTAGTCTACAATCTCTAGAGAAGATCCCAAGTGTGGCCTCCTATGGTCAACAAACATTTTAAAGTAGTAGTCTATAAACTTTAGTGAATGTTTATTTTTATTATCACTATCCAATGAGAAGCGACGATATAAAAGCTATGAATATATAAAATACAAGAAAAAGGAGCACAGTGAGCCCAAGGCACTTACTGGGTGCAAATCATGACTGCTACACACATTTTCATGTTCTTGGTTGCCTGTTGAAAGAGATCACTTATATACTTTCCAAAAGGCAGCTTCATGACAGAAAATAACTACAAATTGATTTTTACATCTATCCAATTGATTATGCATTACCTGGTGACAGGGAGTTTGCATTTTAACATGCCATAAAAACTAAAAGGAAGAAAATTATAAGATATGTTATTCAAAACCCTAAGTATGCACTAGTACACATAAGAGCTCATGACACATACAATTCAGGTCTGATAAATCTCTGAAGTATAGAGATGGTAGGAGGAGGATAGGAGGAAGCTTTGGAGGAGAATGGGGAAGAAAGGAGAACTGATCATGATGATCAACACATACACCTCCCCCACCAAGAAGACAACCAACAGAAAAGTGGATGAAGGATCAGTGTAAGAAATGAAAATAATAATAATTCATAATTTATCAAGGGTTCACAATGAAGAAGGGTAGGAGAAGGAGGGGAAAAAAAGGTGATATCAAGGGTTCCGATGAATTGAAAATTATGATGGCAGCACATGTACAAATATGCTTGATACAATTGATGTATGGATTATTATAAAAGCTGTAAGAGACCCCAATAAAATGATTTTAATAAAAAAAATCATGAAACATTTCCATCCCTTAAAAATGAAGTTAAAAATTATCCAGCAAGTATGGGGACATCTCATATAAAATTATTTTCCTCTAACAGCACAAATTACATTTATTTGCATGCTGGCATATTGATACTAATCTGATAAAATGAAATAATGTTGCATCAACTAGGAAATAATAATTGTCATTAACTGAAAGCTATTTGTCCCTAGAATGGTAAGTCAGATACCTTTATAATGAAAACAGAACAACCATCAAGATTAAAAGAAAACTCAGTTGACTTCCTGGCTAAGCTTTTTTCATTTTAGTTTTCATATCTCTCTATTTCAGAAGTAAATTTTGAGAAGCCAGAGAAACTTTTGATTCTTACTTGCAAAATAAACAAACAAAGGTAATAAAAGCACAGTTTTTTGTAGCTACCTTTTCTGGTTTTATTCAAGACAAATGTGAAAAAATTCAGGATACTGAACATTTAACTCAAAGAAGAAAATACAAGATGATTACTCTTGCATCATGTAAGGGTTTGCTAGTAGGTGGATTAGGTATTTTTTCTAGAGTTTCAAATTTTAGAATTAAAATCTCAAAATATGGAGAGAATCTGGCTAGGAATATATCCATCAGATAACAAGCCTGGGGCCATTTGCTTAGCAAATTCAAGAGGAACTTAAAAGCTGGAATCTAGAAGAATTGCATTTTAAAAAAGGCGCAACAAATTTATTTTTAAAAAAATTGGAGTTCAGCAATGACAGCCAATTATTTTTATTCTTGACTTCCTTCAAGCATTGACCCACATTACATTTCAGAGCACTCCCACCGCCCTTGTATGAGCCAGATTTGAGCCAGCTCCCAATTTGAATTCACCAAGCCAAACCGTTGACTTGAATGGCTGCTGGAAGTACTGTGTGGATAGCAGACAGCATGGGCAGATTGACACAGGCATCTTCACTATACAAGCATTGTGTTTTGCCAACATATATATGGTGTTTTGCCTATGTATATTTAATGTATATACAAGACACCCACATATACATCCTCTTCTCATTTGTTATTTGCTTATACTTTTCTGCTGTCCCATATATTATATCTCTCTGCTTTGTCTCTTCCTCTATGAGTGACGTGTCTTTACACACTACCTATTAAGTATTCTTACTGCTCTTAAAGTGTATATTCTCATTAATTTTACAGATCTTTAGGCCTATTGAATTGTCCCCTTACTAGTACTACTGTTACTTTAATTTTATTAGCTCTCCTTTCCATCCCCTACAAATTCTGCACATACTCAGATCTCTGCTTTTTTATTCATTTGCCCACTGTGTGTTCTCCAAGTATTATTAGATGTCTCTCTTATAATTAAAAAACATTACTCCTATGCAACTTACTAGCACAAACCACTAGCAATTACACCACAATAATATGGAAATATCAGTCAGCCACATTTCACTCAAAATTCAAGAAGAAAAAAAAATAAAACCAGAAGCTACAAAAAAATCTCATAAATCCAATGAGCACTCTAATAAAGATATCCTTGCATTACCAAAAATAGAATCCATATGAATTATAGTTAGGTCCTTATAAAAGATGTAGGCAACACTCATGAGAATAATGAAAGAAACAGAAAAGCTAAAAACCTCATACCAAAGAATGCCAAAAGCTAAACATGAGATTATAGATTTAGCCAACATTCTAAAAAATCTGAAAAATAGTTTAAGTGAAAAGGAAAATGGGATCATTGAATCTGAATGCAGTCACACAGACTACAACCAGTGAAAGAAACAATTTTAAAATTGCACACAAAAAATTAGCAACCTGATAAATCTATGAATTAGGTCAAAATCTGTCAAAAGAAACAACCTACATCTCTTCCAATCTGGGAGCAAGAATAAACAAGCAGAAAAATTAGTATGAGAAATCATGGAGACTATATCCCCAACATTACAAAGGAAGAGTAAAAAACTATTCAGTAAGTTGACAAAACCCCAAATAGAACAAAGAAAAGACATCCAGACACAACTTCAAGAAAAAAGGCAACAATCTTGAGAGCAGCATAGGGAAAAATAACAATCACCTACAAAGGCAAACAGATAAGGATACGCTGAGCCTTTGTAGCAGAAACTATGCAGCCAGGAAGGCAATGGAGTGGCACATACAAATTTCTGAAAGGAAAAAAAATCAAGAATCATATGCCTATTGAAATTATCTCTGAAGATAGAGAATGAAGTCAAAGTTTGTCCACACACACACACACACACACACATACATTTGCAAAACAAGAATAACAAAATACATGAATAAGATCACTATGAGCACAGAATCAAAAACAGTGACAGACAAAAGCAAGAGCATCAGACAGGACAACACCACCTACAAATCAATCTATGAAGATAGTCTTCAAAACAGAAATAGAGAGAAGCCAAGACACCAAAGAAAACACACAAAAAATGGAGAAAATACACCAAGCACAAACAGGAAAATGACAGCAACCAGACTCTTATATGTCAATAATAAAACTGAATGTCAATAAATTAGGTACACTAATCAAAAAGTAATAGGCTGGATTAGAAAATAAGACCCATACATATGCTGCCTACAAGAGACAAACCTTGAACTCAAGGACAAAATTTGACTTAAGATCAAAGAATGATGAAAAGGTGTCAAGTCAATGTCAATCATAAAAGACAAGAATGGTGTGTTAGTTTGGGTAGAATAGAGAAACAAATCCATAGACATGCATATGTATATAGGGGAATGGCTTATATACAAAAGGAATGGAACAATGAGAAAGCATCCCAACTAGTTCAAAGTCATAAGTCCGATATTAGCTCATGTGTACGATACCAGTCTATAATGTCTCCCTCCGACTCACAAAGTCACAGGCCAGTGGGTGCAGAGTCCCAGCACTGGCAGGGGTCCCCTCGTGGCTCCTCGCTTCCAGGGATCAAGGTCCATGAACAGCATACAGTGGTGGTAGAAATAACTCAGCGCTGGCAAGGGTCTCCAGGTGGCCTCTGCAACTTCAGAGGTCTGGTTCTGTCAGGGCAAGGCTGTGTGGCTTCTCTGGCTCCTCCAGCTCCTCGGACGCTGCCATCTTGTCTTGTCTGTAGTTTGTCTCTGAGACTAACTCCCAACAACTGGGAGATAACTTCTCATCTCTGTGAGGGCAATATCGTGAGATTTCCCAGAAGTCTCAGGAGAAAGCCATCCCCACACAGAGGCCTCATTGGCTACTCTATGGCTGTCTCCAGATTAACAGTGTAGACTCCACCCCTATATCGCGATCATGAAATTAACATAAGCACATGACCACCACAAATGACAACATTAATGTGCGATATAATAAACTTCAAGACAAAAATATGAGACAAGAATAAATGCTACATAATGACTACAGAACACTATGCCAGTAACATATAACCATGATGCACTTATAAACATGTAGCATATAAACATGTATGCGCTTAATGCAAGAACTCTTGAATCCAGCAGTAAAAATCTCAGATTTGGGGGAAAAAAACTAAGTAACTCTGCAGGATTCATAGTACACTTCAACTCACCGCACTCAAGGATAGACAAATCATCAATAAAGGTAAGAGCAAGAAAATAGCAGGGCTGAGGCACACAATCAACTCGACAAAGAGCACACCACCCAACAATGCAGTGCACATGGGAGATACACTCGGGTAGATAACAAATGAGGTCACAAAGCAAGCGAACAAACTTAAAAACATTGGAATACTGCAACCCACTTTCTCAGTTTACAACAGTATAAAACTGAAATTCAGTAATAGAAAAAAAGGCAAATAAAAACAAAAACATGGAGACTGAACAATAGTCTACTTTTAAATGCTAGAAAATTAATTAGATAAAGGATGAAATTAAGAAATACCTTTAATAAAAATGACAACACCGCACACTAAACTTTTTTGGACACATTACAATTGATTATTAGCAAACAATTCATAATGTGAAAAACAAGGAGAAATCCAAAATCAACACCTTTAGTATAGCATCTCCAACAACTAGAACAAGGACAAAACATAAACCCTCAAACAACAAAAGAAAAAGAAAATAAATTGTGTAGACTAGAGCAGAAATAAATGAACAAGAAAACAGAACAGTAGTGCAAAAAATAAATAGAATAAGAAGTTGCTTCTTGAAAAGGTTTAAAAATTGATAAATAGCTGGCAAACTTAACAAAGGAAAGTAAAGAGAAAATAAAAATATAAAGAATGAGAGATTTCAAGGATATCAGAAAATTCACACAAAAAAGGTAGTAACACTATGTATGAAACACTTTTACTCCAACAAATTTGGAAACATTGGGAAAATGGATAAATGTCTAGAAACTCTCCATCTATCCACATTAACATAGTTGGATGTATAATACCTGAAACAACACAGAATCATAAGAAAAGAAAAAGTGGAGAACCTTCCTGGAAAGAAAAGCCCAGAACCAGATAAAATCATAGGGAAGTCCTATCAAGTATTTAATGAAAATTTATCAACTGTTCTACACAGAATGTTCAAGGACACAGAAAGGGTCAGCAGAATCTGAAACGCTTTCTGTGAACAGGGATAACTGATGCTAAAACCAGGCAAAGACCCCACAGAAACATAAAACAAATGATATTCTTCATGAGCACAAACACAAAAATTCACAACTAAATTTTGGATAACAGGACCCAACAATATACCCCCAAATTATATATTCATATGTGACTTTATTTTGGTGAGGAATTTTCCTTCCATTCATATTATAGTGAGTGTTGCTTTTTAAATTATTATTAAAAGATCGGGCTAAGCCCCCATGGCATAGTGGTTGTGCATGGGACTGCGGCCCACTGGGATGGAGGTTCAATTCCAGCTCCACAGGAGCAAAAGGCTGGGCTTCCTACTCCCACCACCAAAGGGCAGTGATGCCCTCCCCCCAAAAAAGTTCATTTTATTGAAAACTCTTACAGGTCTTATAACAAGCCATACATCAATGGTATCGAGCATATTTGTACATATGCTACCATCCTTATTTTCTACACATTTTCTATTGAGGCTCTGGTATTAGTTCCTCTTTTCCGCACCCTCTTCCACCACCCTCGTGACCTCTTGATAAATTATAACTTTCATATCTTTTATCAATGTCTCCCTTCCCACATGGTTTTTTTTGGTCCCCCTGGAGGGTGTGTGTGTGGTTATGTGTCAATCACTGTGATTGGTTCTCCCTTCCTCCCCTACCTTTCTCCACCTTCCACCTACCCTTATGGTGTTGCTACTCTCATTCCTCTTCCTGGATTCTGCATGTTGTGAGCGCTTATCTCTTATCTGTACCTATGCACATGCTAAGAACTTGGCGGCAGTGAAAGGCAGTTACTAGGGTCATGATAGTGGGGCATGAGGAAACCTCAATGAATTAGAGGAATTTTGTGTGTTGCATTGGTACTTTACTACACACTAAGTGACTCATCCCTTCCTTGTTGCTCTTCTGTGAGGGGATTCGCCTTTGGCTACAGATGAGTTTGGAATCTCTGCTCTGCACCCCTTCTTTCTCAACAATATGGTTCTTTTTTTTGTCCATCTTGTTTATGTTCTGTTTCCCAGTCCCAACGGGCCCTCATGATAGCACAGGCTGATGGGCTACTTCCATATAGGCTGGTTGCTTCACTACTAGATTGAAGTTACTCTATCTTTTGATAGCTAGGCACCATCTGCTTTCTTCACCACATTTGCTTATGTACCCATTCTGTCTTCGCAATCGCTTTGTGCCAGGAGGATAAGCTCCACAGAATGCCAGTTTGTTAAAACAAAGTGTTCTTGCATTGACGGAGGGTATGAGCAGAGGTCCAAAGCCCTTCAATAGCCTCAGTGTATTGCCATATAAATACATGTACCTAGGCCAATACCTCTAGACATATAAGCATAGGAGTGTACTTATTACATTAATATATTGAGTGTTTTATATCATGGATGGGTGTGAGATATTTCAACTGACTTTCCTCTATCGACTGATATAGGCATATGTTTCTAAATCTTTATCTTTTTTTACACGGTAGATTACTATGATTGTTATTCTGAAGTTTAACTCAAAGGGAAAAAATTAAAAACATTTCCCGTGAGAAGAACTAATCGAGGATGAGCCATATCACCAAATTTATCCAACTTTGTGCTGTAAGTGTTAATCAGAAAAAAATAAAGAGAATTCAACTGGGCCAAAAAGAGGTGAGACTCTCATCATTTTCAAAGGGTATGATGGTATATGTAAAACTACAAAAAAGGTTGTTGAAAACAGCTGAAGGATTTGGTAAAATAGCAGTCTATAAGATTAACAAGCGGAAGTCAATTGGATTCCCATATATCAGTGAAGAGATTTCAAAAAAAAAAGA
Source organism: Nesogale talazaci (assembly GCA_004026705.1). NCBI lineage: Eukaryota > Metazoa > Chordata > Mammalia > Afrosoricida > Tenrecidae > Nesogale > Nesogale talazaci. The sequence goes on along the minus strand of PVJH01017336.1, from coordinate 30,756 downwards.
CATACAGAAAACAAACCATTTTCAATAACCATAAAATATTTCATAAAATATGAAATACTTGGGAATGAACCCAATCAAATATATCAAAGATCTATACAAAGAAAACTACAGAATATTCCTAGAAGAAAACCTAAGAGACCTAAACAAGACTACCCCAACTTCATGGAGAGCAATCTGCAAATATTACAAAATTCTGATCCAAATCTCATCTTAATTCCTAAAGAACTCAAAAAACTAACCAATGACTTCAAATGGAGAGGGAAGAAATGTAGGTTAAGCAAAGAAATTCTTAAAAAGAATATGATAAAAGACACTGCATCCCTTGACTTCAAAACATACTATACCGCCATAATAGTGAAAACATCCCATTATTGGTATAACAAAATAGAAAATTTAGAAATGAAAGCATACTCCTACAGGTGACCACTTTTCAATAAAGGACCAAAAACCTTTAAATGGGAAGGGGCCACTCTCTTTAACAAATGGTGCTTGAAAAAGTGCATCTCTACCTACAGAAGAATAAAATAAGACCCATATTTAACCTCATGCACCAAACTCAACTGAAGGTGAATTAGAGACCTAAATGCAAAACCCAGAGCTCCATGGATTGTAAATGTGAAACCAGGGAACAACGTCAGGGTCCTGTTGCAGAGCGTACACACACCATCAAATTTAACAAATGAAGCACACATAGTAGAAGGCAAAGTAGATGCTTGGGGTCTATAGAAAAATAAAACACCTATGCATATCAAAAGAATAAAATGAAAGTACACAGAGTGGGAAAAATCATTAGCAATGACACAATCCACAATGGACTAATTAGCCAAATATACAGAATTCTGCAACAACTTAATAGGAAAAATTATAATTCAATTAAAAAAGCGGGCAAAAGACAGGTCACCAAAAGTGATTCCTTTTTTGAAAACCATTTTATTGGGGATCCATATAACTTTTATCACAATACACACATACACAAACACTTTAATAAGAGATTACAATCACTTGCCACCAAGGAGATGCAAATTTAAAGACTGATGAGATAGAAAGAACTTTACACTCACAATCATAGCTCAACTCAAACCAAAATGAAACAAAAGCAGAAAGAAAAATAAATGCTGAGAGATTGGGATTCTTATATACTGCTGGTGGGCTTGTAAATATGGACAAACATTGTGGGTATTAACATTGTACACACAGCACTAGGCTTACTAAATGAAAAAGGATAAAATGACAAATGAATATTAAAAATTATAATTATCTAAATTCTCAAATGTGGTTTATCATGCTTCACATGGCAACTTATAAGTTGTTGTTTCCAGTACCTTCTAAAGAACAAATTCAAAAACCAAAATGCATTGCAATATCAAGTCAAATTCACAATAATGCTTCATAGGATGGAATAGCATGTCCAGTGTGTTTCTGAGACTGTAAATCTTAATAAAGTCAGATGTGCTCATCTTTCCCCTAGGAGGGTCTGAACTGATGAACTGTTTGGACAGAAGTCCAATATTTAGCCCACAGTCCCACTAGGACTCTTAAAGGTCAGTTATAAAACAAGACACATTAGTAAAGAAAGTCAGGAAGTTTTAATGTTTTAAATATATGTGTGTTTAAAATTTCATGTAAAATGTTGTGATTAATGGTGTTAGTCACCATTGAGTCAGTACCCCCTCCTAGCAACTTTATTTACAACATACAGTAACTAAACACTGCCAATTCCTGTATCATCTTTACAACTGTCCTTTTAATTGAGCCTCTTGCTACAGTCACTGTGTCAATACAACTTGTCGTGGATCTATTTCCTTTTTGCCACCGCTCTACAACACATAATGTCTTTCCCAGGGACTTTTAGCTCTGATAACATGCCCACAGTACTGAGAAGTAGTGTCATCCTTGCTTCTAAGAAACATACTGGCTTTATTTATCCTAACAAATATCTGTTTGTTCTTTTGTGGGTTTGTGATGCTTTTAATATTCTTAATCAGCACCATAATTCAAATAAATCAAGTCTTCTTCAGTCTTCCTTATTTAATGTTCAACTTAAGAATTTGCATGAGGTGATTGAAAATACTCTGGCTTGGGTCAGGCACACTTTAGTACTGAAAATTTTGTCCCTCTTTTGAACACTTTAAAAAGGCCTTATGCAGCATGTTTAACCAAAGAAATGCATCATTTTAAGTCTTGGCTCCTACTTCCTTGAGGATTGATCGTGGACCCAATTGAGAGGAAATCCTGGATAACTTTACTTTTTTTTAATTCTCATTTTATCATGATGTCACCTATTGGTCTAGTTGTGAGAATTTTTGTTTTCTTCACATTAAATTAAAATAAATATTTAAGGGCATAACCCATGAATTTCATCAGCTTTAAATCCTCCTCACTGTCTGCAACCCTACTAGTTCATCTGCATACTACAGGTTATTAATAAGCTTTCCTACAATCCTGAGACCACATTCTTTTCCATAGAAGCCAGCTTCTCTAATTACTTGTTCAGCATACGAATGGACTATGTATAGTGAGAGAATATAAATCTGGTTGAAAAACAAACATAAGTGTCAGCAGACAGACCTAGAAATATTTATTTGGGGTTTTTGCCTGTCTGTTTGTTTTGGTTTTGTTTTTCTTTCACCCTATGTCTATCTATCTAAAATATGCAGGATGAACAATCCTGAGGAGAAAAAAACTGGACTGGTGGTTGAGCAGGGACATGGGAGGGAAAGGAGGGGAGTGGGGGGTGGGGAGATAACATTCTTAGGAACAACGAGAGATTTAAAATTTATGGTGAGGAGGAAATACAATGCATGGTGGGATTTAATCAAGTGCAATGTAACTGAGAGGAAGTATTGAAAGGCAAATGGAGGGTGAGTATGATAGTAGGATATGAGGAAGGTGAAAGGAAATAGAGGAACCAAGTAGGAGGCAAAAGCTATGTATAGTTGTATAGCTATAAGTATGTATATGTAAATATACTGATTTATAATAAGGAGAAAGGAAAATGTACATATATTTATATGCTAAGTATTAATATAGCAGATGGATTTTGGTTCTGTATTCAAGGCCTCCCTTATCACAAGAACACTTTGTACTAATAACCTGGCATTTCTTGAAACCTTCCTGACACAATTACTGAAGAAAAAAATGGCGCATGGGCAAATATGGTGAAGAAATGGATGGTGCCTGGCAATCAAAAGATGGAATACCTGGGGGGGGGGGGTCTTAACGAGTTAAGGTTAAACAAGCAGACATCTAGCAGATAAGAAGAAGCACATAGCCTGTGTGATCATGAGGTGTCTACTGGAGGAGCTATCACAATATCCAAAAGAATTATATCGATGGGAAAGAGAGGGGTTGGGATGGAGACACCAAGTCCACCTGTAGATGACTGCACACCCCTCCCCCTCACAAATGGGTTACAAGGAAAGAATGACTCAGCCAGTATAGCAACATGATCCAATGCAGTATAGCAAGAAGAGTGCAGTATAGCACTGACACACATCATTCCTCTAGCTCCTAAATGTTTCCTCCTCTACTCCCCACTACCATGACTCACTTCTGCCTTATAAGACACTGGCACAAATAAGAGCTCTCCAAACAGGTAATTCAGGACAGATAAAACCCTCAGTAGTAGGAGTAGTGATAGCATGATGGTGGTGCTGAGGGAGAAGGGAGAGAAAGGGTAATCCATCACAAGTTTGGAATAACAGAAAGGTGAGGGAAGGGAGACAGTGGACAGTGTGAGACAGGAAATAACAATAAAAATAATAATTTATAAAGGATTCATGAGTGTGGGAAGGTGGAGGTGGAGGGGGGGAAATAGGAGGTTATACCAGATTCTAAAGTAGAAAGAAATTGTTTGGAAATGTTTATGACAACATATGTACAAGTGTGATTAATATTATTGAATGGTGGGTTGTTTTAAGAGCACCCAATATAATGATTAATTTGGGAAAAAAATCTGATGCATGTATTTCTTAATTAGAAACCATTCAGCATTCCTTTGTTCTATTTACACCACAGGAACAAAATTAACTTTTTTCAGAATTCCCATTCTTCTCAAGGTTATTCATTGTTGGTTAATATCCACATGAAGCACAGTCAGAACACTGAATGAGATAGTTAAAGTTTCTTTTGCTAACCCGGGTAATAAACACATGTGGGATTAATTGAAGGACAGAGAGGTAAATGGCTCTCGAGCCTAGCCTTTCTCAGATCTGTTGTTTTCTGAGGGTCGGATCAGCGTGCAACTGCTTTAGCCAGTTCCCTGCTTCTGCTGACAGGGTTCACTTCCTGGGAGACATCCCTGAGGAGAAGTCACATGGATCAGCCCCAAGGCAACCCTGGGTGCTGGAACAGCCATGTGAAGCCTCTGGCCAGCGCTGAAACGCTTACACACTCATTGATTCGGCTTTGCTCCTGCAGTCCACGTCATTGTGTGTGTTCTATGAGATTGAGGAGGACATTTTAGATTGGTGTTGGGCATATGGACTAATGTTGCACTTTGGGACTTGGGAAGCACTGGGTAGGAATGCTTTCTTAATATCCACTTACCCCTTATAGAAAAGTCTTATACACGTGAGTTTCCATGGATTTGTTTCCCTAGTTTACCCAGAATAACACACTGAATAAAACTCAAAACTCACTGTCATCAAGTCAATTTTTGACTCAGTGTGGACTGCCCTTGTGGGTTTTTTCAGACCGTACCTCTTCAAAGGAGTAGAAATTATTGTATTTCTCCTGCTTGGGAAACACTCAGTATAGAATTAAGTTTATAGTTATTGTGATTGTTTAAGAAATATGTGAATAAGACTTAGGTGGTTACTGGGAAAAAAGTTAAAAGAAGACCACTAGACCCTAGTTATATGGAGAAAACAAAAATATATCCCTTTATTTAAAATGAAGGTTAAAGAGAGATAAAATAACATAAATTAAAAAGTCCATCAACATATAAGTGGCCAAACAATAATTAAATAATGGTAGTGTGAAATAGTGATAGACAAAGAATATAAACTCCTTGCTGGGTCTTTTGCATGGTAGGACTCACTTCCTCCAGAACTTTAAAGTATAATTAGCATATATCCCGAGACATTGACAAGAAGCATAACTTAAAGACTAGGCTCAAAAATTCAATCATTCACCATGTATTGTTGGAAGTACTGAAGGTAGAGGGGTAGAGAATAAAACTGGAAGTGGAAACCCAATTTCATAAAATCTTATCAGTAGCTGAAAATCAATATCATTCTCACAACTAACAAAGCAAGAAGAACTCTCACCATGGGTAACACATAATAATAATAATAAATAATAACAGCATAAGACCAGATATTGTAGGGAAAACATAATCTACAAGAAGAGAATAGCCAGGAATTCTTAGTAGAGAGTATTGCTCTTGTGTTTATGTGCTTTTAAAAGTAGGGCTGTTCTGATGCAGAATAATCCTATGAGCAATATAAAGAAACACTCTGGTTACACACCCTCCCCACAATCACCACTATGATTGAGTACATGATTGTATAATCTGTGCCAATTCATCTTGTTCAGGATTTTCTCTTTCTTGAATCTGAATTTTTCCAAACATGATATCCTTTACTCCTCCTGATAAAGTGTTCAAAATGTATGAGAGAAAGCCTTGCTAGCTATACTTCTAAGGCACATTGTAAATGTTTCCAGACAAATTTGTTCATTTTTCTCGAAGGTCATAGTATTGTCAATATTCTTTGTCAGAAACCTAATTCAAATGACTTGATTCTTCTTCAGTTTTATTATTCAGTCTAGCTTTCACATATATGTAACTCACAGGACATACCATGACTTGAGATGGGCAGATCATTGTCCTCAAAATGATTAATTATTCTTTAACAGTCTAGAAGTTGTCTGCAGCATATTTACCCTATGCAACACATAATTTGCTTCCTTGAATGCTGATTCATGACTATTAGTTGTGGATACAGGCCATATAAAATCCTAGACTACTTCAATCTTTTATCAACTTATCATTATACTATTTATTGTTTCAGTAATGAGGACATGGGTTTTTTTTTTTGGTTGAAACATAATCCTTCGTAAAAGTCTTTCATCTTCATCATTAAATTCTTCAAATTATATTTTCTTTCATCAAGCAAGGTTGTGCATATCAAAGGTTAATGAATCGTCCTCTGATTTTGATTCCCTGCTCTTCAAATAGACCTCAGATTACTTTCTCAGCATACAAATTCAAAGCCAGGGCAAAAGGAAAGACACAAAACTGATGGACATCATTCCATACTTTAAAACATGCATTTTATACTCACTCTGTTCCAAAATTGCTTCTTAGTGTATGTACAAGTTATGTATGAGCACAATTTTGTGTTCTAAAATTTTCTTTGTTTTTCTCAATGCCATCCATAATTTGTTACAATCCCCACAGTCAAGTGCCCTTTTTTTCGTCAAGAATACACAGGTTAACATCCCCCTAGAATCCTGTTTTAGCCACGATCCATTTCACATCAGTAGACATACCTCTTATTTCACTTCTTCTGACCCCAGCTTGAATTTCTGATAGTTCCCTATTGATGATACAATACTGATACTACTTTTAATTACACTCAGAAAACATTCATATGTAATTAATGTCATTATTAAATAATTTCCCCGCCCAATTGGATCATTTTTCTATCGAATGTCATGCATTTCAATCTTTCCCAATTAGCTGGACACATAGCCTTCCAAATTTCTTTGCAAAATGAATGACTACTTGCAGAATTAAATTCGTTTAAAAACAACCCAATTGTTCTGCCAATTCCTGTAACCTTGTTTTACAACAATTCTTTCATTGTAGCTTCTTTCGTCTGTGCCATCAGTTCTTGATTACACATCATCTCCAGAAAAGATTGGACGTTGATCACTTATTTTTGGCAGAGTGACTATGAGTATTCCTTCAATTTTCTTCTGGTCCTTTTTGCATTATTCCATATTTTGTCCCTAGAATATGTTAATGCTGAAATTCAAGGATTAAATAAAACACATATAAAATATTAAATTCTAAAAATAGTCTTAAGTTAAGAAAGGGTAAGTGTGTCCTCCCGTTTTGATTTTCTTGCTCCATGTTTTTGCATATTTTATTATAATACTTTTTCTTATGGAACCACCTGTTGGAATTTTCTGTTCAGCTCTTTTATGTCATTGTCTCTTCCATTCACCTTAGCTATGTACCTTGAAGTTTCAGTCTCTTTGGCTATCATTTGGGTGTTTCCTTTCTTACCTGTCCTTCTGATGACATTTTGCTTTCTTTGTATATGATGTCATTGATGCTATCCTACATCTCATCTGCTCTTTATCAATTATTAATTAGCATATTAAATGCATTCTTGAGATCATTTCTGAATTCAGGTGGAATCTAGATCCAGTCAACCACAGGTCTCTTCTGGACTCATTTTCAGTTTCTTCAGTACAAAATACATTTCATATGAGCGTTTGCTGGCCTGTTCCAGAATTGCTGCTTGATCTTGTTCTTAATAATGATATTGAGAGTCTAGATAATCTGTTTTCACATATTATACAGTTGCTCCATGTATATATGCACCCTTTATATTGTTAGAACAATGCATTTCCAAAGACTATTGCTTGTTTTGCAAAGTTCTGTCATGTTATCTCCAGCATGTCTATCACCAAGACTATATTTTTCAAATATTTATGCTTCCTTAAGGGACTTTGATAATATAAATATAATAGTTTACAAGTTAGGTTACTGACCACAGATTGATGGTTTTAAATGGTTAGTTGCCTCATAAGAGGAAGGTAAGTCTTTGTGTTCCTATAAAGATTTGGTAGGAGGTAGCTCTAATCTGTCCTAGAAGATCATGTCTGTTCTAATCAACTTGATGGCCATGGAAGTATTTTTTTGTATTTTCCTTTGTTCATATCTTTTTTTCACATCAATCACTAAAAATCATTAATACATTTTAATGGATATTTGATGTATTTCAGACAACAGAAATCTGGTAAAACCTTTAATACCTTCATCTTTGGCAGTAGTAGTTTTTGTGTTATTTTAAATAATTTTATTACTTGTTCTTCTCCATCAGTAACATCATTGTATTTCAGGATAGATATTAAAAATTCTTTTAAATGTAATTTCTGAATTATTTTTCTAGAAATCACTTCATTGGCGGCTCTTCCAGCTTTTATAACATTCTATACATCAATTGCATCAAACATATTTGTACATATATTGCCATCATTTCCAAATCATTTTCTACTTGAGCCCTTACTTGATATAAGCAGCTCTTTTTCCTTCTCCTTCCCCCCATGCGCGTTTTGTGAATCAATTATATATTGTTATTATTTCCTATCTTACACTGTCCATTGTCTCCCTCCATCTTATTTCTGTTATTCATAACTCTGGGGAGGCTATATATCCAACCTTGTTATGGGTTCCCCTTTTTCTCCCCTCCCCCTCCTTAGTCCCCATAACCCCCCCACACACACTCAGGATATTGCTACTCATACTAATGTTTCTGAGGGGTTTATTTATCTGGCATTCCATGTGTCGAGAGCTCTTATCTGTACCAATGTGCATTCTCTTATCTAGCCAGAGTTGTAGGATAGAACTGGGTCACCGTAGTGGGAAGGAAGGATTCAACAACTAGAGAAATGAGGTGATTCACTGGTGCTATACTACACCATGGTTGAATCATGTCTTCCTTACAACACTTGTCTACGGATTGGCTTTGGGTCTCCACTACAATCCCCCTTGGTTGCATCGATGTTTGTTTTGGATCTTTTGGTCCCTGATTACATCCACACCTCATGATCACGCAGACAGGTGTGCTTCTTCCATGTGGACTTATTTGCTTCCCTGCTAGATGACTGTTTGTTTTACTATAAGCCTTTAAGACCCAAGATATTTCTAGCCAATACCAACCACAATGTTCACCACATTCCAATGCAATTCTTTGAATGTAATTCTGTTCTCTTTTAGTTTGTCCTCCCTAGCAAAATAAATCGTGCACTTGTCCAAGTCAATAGGGCAAATGCCACCACTCCTGTGTCAGTTAGCAGTATGGTAGTGCTTTTGTATTGCTGTGGTGATGCACACATCATCAGTATTTCAGCTATTGATGGGTCTCACATGGTGAACAGGTTTCCACAGAGAATCCAGATTGAGAATGGACAGAACAAAGAGTCCACTAATTCCTGCAAGATTCTCTGTCTTACTGCCATAAGTTGACTGTGACTCATAGTGATTTAATGATGAGCCATGGGAAACATTATGATTAGTAGATAAAATTGTCTCAGATAGTGTCCAAACTGAGCTGCTCAGGCTGGACACTAATCAACATATAACTGAGGGAAAAAAAGCCTCCTCAAAGTAGAATCCACCCTAATGACCTAGAATAAAAGTCTTGGGGCCATTACTTGTTTACACGCATGATTTAAAATAAGAAAAACCTACTATAAATGTCAATTATACTCAGGACATGGAATTATGAAATATAAATCTGGGGGAAATTGGATTTTTCCAATATTCAAGATAATACTTAAAACTTATAGGGCTTGGTGATCAGATATATAATTTTATTTTACTGACATAGTTTTCTTTATAACTTACCAAGCAAAGATAATCTACTTTTAAGGATAAACTCCAGAAGATAAAGTAATTTATACTTGCTGTAGTTATATAATCTGTGGTCAATTTGATACTGAAGAGTGAAGGGGTGGAGTTTACCTGTCAATCAGGTCATAGCTTGATGACCTATTTGGAGACACTAGGAGATAAATAGCTAGTTAAAGTTGGGATACATACTCATTCCCTGAGAGTCTCTCTAATGACAAGTCACCTGTACTTTGGGTTATGGCAGTCAGAGCCCTGGAGCTAGAGGAGGAACATGGATACCATGGCAATACTGAGATGGTTCCACTGCCACTGGATCCACAAAACTTTCCACCCACTGAGCTGTGATCTTCCTACATTCTGTCATTGTATGTGTTTCATCAGTCTGAAAAGGACTTTATGGCTTGGTGTTGGACATATGGGCTAATATCAGACTTATGGACTGGATATGGCCTAGGTGGGATATGTTCTTAAGATACAATTACCCTTTATATAAAACTCTTTCCTACACACGTATGAGTGTCTATGAATTTGTTTCTCTAGTCTATTCCGATAACACACTTGGTAAGTGTAATGAGACATATTTAAATAGATTTTTGAGAAAATATATCACTGGCACAGAAATGAATATTAACTGCTTATTTTAAGTCAAAGTATTAACATATGTTTCCCTAATGAATATAGTCATTTATAAAGAAGGTGTACAAATGAAAATTATCAATATACCTGCAATTAGCAGGTAAGCAATTTGCGTGCTGGATTTGTGAGTCAGGTTACATTTTCAAATTTTCAGACCTGAAATTAATATTAATTCATTTAACAAAAATGTTTACATTTAATTGTTATTTTGATATTAGAAATATTTGTGTTTCCAGCTATAGGATAATTTGTATGAATAAGCATATGAAGAATAGTAAGCAATATGATAAATGTATCTATCTTTGCTTTTTTTAAAAATAGGGACAAAGAAAGTAAAAAAAAACTATATGTGATCAAGTCACCTTGAACTCAGAAACCCTAAAGGACAAAGCAGAACTGCCCCCTGTGAGTTCCAACACTATGGATGTCTCTGGGGCAGAAAGCCTCATCTTTCTCTTTGGTGTGACTCGAAGGTTCAAAAGAATCACTTTGCAGTTAGCAGCCTGCTGCCTAAGTCCATACGCTACCCAGGCTCTGCCCCACCTCCCCACCCCACCCCAACCCTTATACACAGGGATGATAGAACTTGGTACTTAAGATTTAAATCAACAATAGTCTTAAAATGTATGTATCTAAATAATCCCTTCACAGTCTCTTGAAAAGGCTGTAATCCTCCAGTACTTTTCAATGAAACCCACTAATAAATGAAGAGGATCATTTTCTTGTGCCTTCTGTATCAGCAGAAGGAGCTCTTTAGAAATTCTATCATCCTAGGATATTTTCCTCAAAACTTCACACACATTTAAATGCCATACTAGTGATGGATCTGATAGCACTGAGGAATTCACTTGTCATAGACTTTAGCTTTTGAAATTCTTTTGCCCTAAGAAATGTTTTCATTATATTCAACTTTTCCACAAGATGCTAATAATTTGAAGACATGTTTTAAGGGCTTTTATTTGTGCATAATTTCAGTTTTCATTACTTATTTATGACTAGTAACTGCTTGTACTTTTAAACATGATAAAGAGCATTTTACATTGTGCATTAAAGGTATCTTTACCAATTCCTATAAAATGTCAGATTTAGAGCCTCAAACTAAAAAACATGTAAGAACCAAATAATCAACTATCTGCTCAATCTCCTTCCAAATAAATTAACAACAAATCATATTTACTCTGTGCAATATATTAATAAAATATTTCACATACTTTGAAGAAAGGTGCATCATATTCAATGTATAATACATAAAAGATACATTTTCCAGATTTCTAGTTTTATGCTAGTATGAATTCTGACTACTTTATATCATTCTTGCTTCTTCAAGGCATTTCAAAATTCTAAAATAGAAACAACATAGAAAAATGATTATCAAACAAAAAATATGAGCAAATAGTTGACTTTTTCTAAATCACTAGACTTTTAGAAAGAAAAAACACTATGCCAATTTAAACTGAAATAAAATCCAAGCATGAGCTTTACAAGTGAACTATATGGGGGGAAGGGGGGGAATTAAGCTCAGGGACATCGTGGTTAAAATTCTAAGATTTATTGCTTAACCTCAGAAAGACTTTCAGTAACTTTGTTTAAAATGTATACATTTAATGGAAGGCGTGCTTGGCTTCTTTTAAGAATTTGTTCCAAGACACTGTATAATTAATGGCTTGTCTTCATATTTTTTTCCAACAAAACTATTCATGCAGCATTTTAAGTAGGCATTTTCAATACCAGAATGAATGTATCTTTGTGAAGATGCCATTTATCTACCATAACAACCAAAGCATAATGAGACTTTGTCGGCTGATTTAGAACTGAGTTGGAAACAAAGCTCCAAGATACTGTGCTGTCAGCAAAAAGTAAATCAATTCCTCACTGCAAGTTGGGATACACAAGTGCAAACTTCTCAACAATGAAATTAAAGTGATTTTTGTGTTTTACAAGTTTTCTGACTAGATTCTGGAAAAGAATTTGTTTCTAATCAGTAAATGCATCCATGGAAAGGTGCAATAGAGATTTTGCCTCTTCATTACTAGATCATAGGCAAAGAAGAGTTGAAACATCAATTGGAAGTCATTTAATTCTCCATTCTATTCTATTCTGTTCTACAGAGGCAATTTCTAGAATTTGTTTTGAGAATCAGTAGCCAGCATTGGATTTGCCTTGATGGATGACATATGTCAAACGATGACATGCTGCTGGGGTGGGTGTCATCTCTAACCCTGTATCAAATAGCATTCTTTGGTTCTACGATGTTCTCATTGATTGACTTTTAGAAGTCATCAACTTTCTCCTTCTAATTTTTCTTGGTCTGAAGTTCTGATTAAGCCTGTCTACCATGAGCGGTCCTGCTGGAATTGACAATACCAGTAGCGGCCTCGGCTCCAGCATCATAGCCCCACATCAACCACTGCAGCACACCACACTGAGACACGGAGGCAACAAAAGAGTGGAATATGCCAGGTAGTCACCGAATTTAGCTTACACGCTTTTCACAGACAAATATTATCAAGGTTTAATTAGAAAAATGTGGCTTTCAATATAACCACCACTAGTAGCAAATAAAGTCCTCTTGATGGCCCAATGAGCAAGTGCTCAGCTGTTAACCAAGTCACTGCTTGTGACCCACACGGTAGCTCGAAGGAGAAAAGCCCGGCAGTGTTCTCCAGTAAAGGTTGGAAAAAATAAATTTCTTGTGCATGATGATTCTGACTCATCATGAGCCTGTAGGACAGAGTACATTTGCCCTATAGTTTTTCCAAGGCTGTCATCTTTACAGAGTAGACTGACGTATCTTTCTCCCACAAAGCACCTGGTCATTTAGAATACCTGCTCTTTGGCTCAGCAGCTGAGTGCTTTAAGAAAACACTGTGGGGCAATTTAATCTATGCAATAGGATCACTATGAGTCGATAGCATAGAATAAAAACAGTAGCAAATAAAACTCATTCCATATAAACTTTATATAACAGAAATAAATATACAATCAAAAGGCATTCCCAAAGTAGATTAGTTCATGATTAAAAGTGCACACACACACACAAAAAAAAGTGGATGCTGAAACAGAAAATTTGCTTTTTCCCTGGTGAACTTCAGAAAGAAGAGGAGTGTGGTGCTTGGAAACTAAGGCATGTTTCTTTACAGAGTTCTTGAGTGTCTGAGGAGGGCAGTTGTTAATACTGAAATAAACATGTTCCCACTTATAAGTTCATTTAATGAGAAATTATCACCAGATTACCAGAATTCTGAATGTTTATGTTCCCTATAGAAAGGGGGTTCTTATGAAGGGTCCCAGGAGTGGAACTGATATGATGTGTATGTTGTTTTGTAAAAATCTACTTATTATAAGCATTCATTTAAACACCTGTAGCTTTTAATGTCTGTTCAAAGATAGCTGTGACAAGAAATTTTAGTAATCATATTTAATATTCACTATACCTAAATCTAGCCTAAAGTCAGCTTGTGAGAATTATAACTATATATTCAGATACTTCCTAAGTCACTTTTAAAACTTCTGACCACTTAGAATTGACATTGGTGGAATTATTGAAATCAATATCATCGATAAGCTTCACAAATGACATCACTGGTTATTCTTTGTTCTCAGGAAACAAAATAAGCCTGGTATGAATAAAGATAAACTATACTTTTGTGTTATTTCATGACCACTTAAGTATTATAGCATTTTACTTATTGTTTTTCATTTTTGGTGATGTCTTGCACAAAAAATTAGGTTCCCTGATAATCCTTCCTATACACATTTCTCAGTTTCATTTGTTACATGTTCACAATATTTGAGCATTTTATTTTTCCATGCTAGTTATTCTGTTTCTGTAAGTAAGGCTCCCCAAGTCCTTCATTTACTAGTCCTCCTTGTGCCTTTTCATTTCTACTTTAGGGTAAATATTGTTGTACCTGTGATGGCTTGTATGCTGCTATGATGCATTATCCTATAGGTAGTCCAAATACCAGGAATATCACCCTAGGCAGACCAGTCACCTCCAGTTGCACAACTGAAGAATTCTATGGATAAATTATTGAATGATGTTCATCAAAAGCCTTTATCAAAAGATGAAAAATAAATGTTATGGATTGGGAGAGATCTTTTGCAATCATGTAAATGATACTGCTCTAATATCCAAAATATACAGAAAATTACAATAGCTCAACAGAAAATAAGTAATGCCATTAAAATATAGGGAAATAGCATAGACACTTTGCCAAAGAGGGCATTCAAGCACCGATTCAGACAAAATACCAAATTACTGGGATAAAAAGAATTGTTCCACATTCAATTTTTCAAGACATAGTATCTGCTCAAAAAATTATGATATTGAAAAAAAGAAATTGAAATTGAATTCAAAGAATTAGTTTTTAAAAAAAAAAAACAAAAATTGACAAGGTATCAATGGCAATGTTTCTACAAACAAATGTAAGAGTGGCCAGCTCTCACTCCTTTATGCCAAGAAATTTGGAAGATTATTACATGGATAGCTGACTGTAGTATATGTATGCCCTTTCCAAAGAAATGTGATTCAAGAAAATGCAGAAATTATTTAACAATGTCATTAACAGCATCTGCCAGTAAAATACTTAGAAATTGCAGAAATTTGAGCTAAACAAAGAAGAGGACACAGAACAAGGTCTACCATGCGAATGTCAGATGGATCATGGCAGGAAGCAGAGAAAAACAAAAATATGTCTGTAATTTTTTAACTTGGAAAAAGCATTTGGCAGTAAGGATTGTAAAACAAAAAATATTGGGCAAGATTGTGAAGAATAGGAGTTCCAGAACACGGGCAAGTAGTATATAGAACAAAGGGCAATTGTCTGACCAAGACGAGGAGGTGCCTCATTGTTTAAAATCAGGAAAGATATGGATCATGGTGTTTGCTTCATTATACCTATTCAATCTGTACCCTGAGAAACTAATCTAGAGAGATGGTCTATATGAATAACTTAGCACCAAGACTAGTAGAAGACTCATAAACAATCTGTGATTTACAGTTGACAAAACATTGCCTGCTGAAAGTAAAAACAACTTGAAATATTGACTGATTAAGATCCAGAACAAAGCATTCAGTATGAATTATATACCAACATAGGATCAGGAAATACATAAATGAAAAATAAATAAATAAATAGATAGATGAGGCTCGGAGGTAGAGAGAGACACCCTGAGACAGATTAACACTGGTGGCTCCGAAACTGGTCTGAAACATGACAATGACTGTGAGCAAGATCCACCATCAGGTAGTGCTCCTTTCGTTCCTCTTTTACAAAATTTCAAATGAGTTGCTTTCATTCAAAGTGCTACAGGACTCGGGGTATGGAAAAGACTGAAGAGTGGTCTGGCAGGAGCCTGAACTGGGTTCCCTTTATCTTCCCAGCTAAGATAAGAATGGCTGAGTGGAACGTACTATAAAATGAATCATTGTATGATATATTTTTCCTCCCTTTCAAAATAAAATTTATTCTTCAGTGTGCAACAAGCTCCAAGACAGCACTTCAGCCTAACTATTGGTGGCCACAGATATTAAGGCAGGGAATCCAGATGCTTAAACAGGAATGGAATCTGGGATCAACCTTGCCTCAGTCACGATGATTAGTTTACTTATTGCAAGAATTCTTAATTTCCTGTATGGTCAAGAGGCACTTCCCCATGGTCTTGGCTACTAGCTCCTTGAATTTTTTCTGCTCTCTTTTTCTGTTTTTGTTGAAAAGACTTATTTTCCTAAACTATTTCCTGGGTCTGCTTCCTGTGTTGTTTCGGGGCCTTCATGACACCTGAGCAGCCTACCATGGCACCTGCCAGCCCAGACCTGGTGCTGAGAGTACATCTCCAGACAGCGTTTCCTTTGTGGAGCCTGGAGCCACCAGGACTCTGAATGGAGAGCACCAAACAATGGCTAATGATTCCTGAATGCCCTCTTTGGCAAAGTGTCTATGCTATTTCCCTATATTTTAATGGCATTACTTATTTTCTGTTGAGCTATTGTAATTTTCTGTATATTTTGGATATTAGAGCAGTATCATTTACATGATTGCAAAAGATCTCTCCCAATCCATAACATTTATTTTTCATCTTTTGATAAAGGCTTTTGATGAACATAAATATTTAATGTTTATGAGTCTTGTATACTTAATTTGCCTTCTGATACACAGTGTATGTGGAATTAAAAAAAAAAAACTGCCCTACCATCAAGTTGATTCTCACCCATAGAGATCCTTTAGGAAATGGTAGAAGTTCCCTCGTGGGTTTTCAAGATGGTATATTTTTATAGGAGTAGAAAGACTTACCGTACTCCTTTGTGGTACCTGGTAGCTTCAAACTGCTGATTTTGTGGTTAGCAGTCCAACACATAACCACTATGCCACCAAGGGTTTCCCATATATGTAATAGTGTTTTAATAATGCAAATATATATACTTTTTCATTTACATGATAACACATTTTAATGATTTCCTTAATTCTGAGAATACAGATCAACCAGAAGATAACTTTCATTAAATCCCAGAAAAATTTATAAAAAATTTTAATATATTACCTGAATAATTTGCCTTCTCACCTATTATTACACTTGAACTATCTAAATTTTATCTGTATAGTCTCTAATTATCTCCATTTTATAGAGATTTGTGTTCAGGTTACTTTTCTTTTCTTTACCAATGCATGCATAGAATGATAATATAAAATATCATGCCTACAATAAATGTTTTCAAGTTATTTTTCACAGAAATTTAAACATTAAAATTGTAACTCAGAAGCAAATATCTGACAAAAAGTAAGACTGATAGCTAAATAAACTATTCCACTAACCAAGATGTCGAGGCATTTTACTTTCCGGTATTTAAAATGTAAACAAACCATAAGAATGTGATAAGGAAGCAAGCGAAAAATCAAAGGGTGCAGACATTTTCAAGTATCATGAGCTAAAAATAAAGTGAAAACGTCTGAATTCTTAAAAATATATCACTAACGTTACAAGACATCTAGAATATAAATCAGTAATACATCATGGAAAGCTAGGAGAAGAGAAGACAAAATATGTCAAAAATAAAGTTTTTTAAAAGGAGGACTAGGAAAAATAAAACATAAAAACTAAAGAGAGAGGAACGAAATCATCTCTTAGGAAATTTAATTGTGACTTGATGGATGTAAATAGGCTATGCTGGATGACTAAATAGTTTTAAAGGTAAAGAGATGGGGGGCAGGTTTTCTAGAAATGATATGAAATAAAAGAAGGATTCACTATGTTTCTGGAAAAGTCCATTACTCTTAATCCATGAACTTGTTGACTCCCCTAGTATATCATCATATTCCTTGGAAGCCCTGTGGAGCAATTCTGTTCTGTACTCCTGGAGCCACCATGACTCAAGAGAAATAGGGAAATTAATAATAAGAAGAAGAATTGAACTCCTACTATTTTTCAAATATTCACACCTAAAATAAATTTTAAATTATTCATTTTTGACAAGTTCATTTTTAAATATTTTGTGATAATTAGAAAGCTACAAGAGCACAGTAGCTATTCTGATATTTCACTCTTCAAGGTTGTTTGATGTTGTTATCAAGTTGGCACCAACCCATGGGGACACCACACTGGTAGGAATGAAACTCTGCTTTGCTGGGTTCTCCCCATGACACGTGGTGATGGGAACTTTGTGACCCAAAGGGTTTCCTGACTTGGTTTTGGAAGTAGAATGTCAGGCTGTTTTCCTATTTTTTTCCTCAAAGAGCTCAGTGGAAAACTGCTTAGCATACAGCACCGCTCAAACGTCATAGACGGTGAGGGATTGCTCATGAGGTTCATTAGCCAATAATTGAAACTGAGTGTCTCACACAGAAGGCTACCACTCAACTACCATTATCATTTCATACTCTACTATAGCTGGAATTTTTTTTTAATCTAGATTATCTTCTGTATTATTCTAAATGTCATCACTGTGTGATGACTTAAGAAACTATGGGGGTATTTTTCTATTTTTTTAATAGTTTGCGGATATATTGATCATGTTTAGTTACTCATCCCGCAATCAAATGAAAATCTTAGGTGTGCGTACACAGCGTTCTATATACCTATGTATAGACACATTTAGATGTACAAGATTATGTGGATTATCATGTTGCTGTGAGTTGCCATAGTACCCAATTGGCACCATCCTCATAATTATTCTGTTTTTGCTAGTCTATAATTGTGACCACTGCATCAGTTCATTTTGTCAGGGCCTTCCTCTTTTCCACCAAACTTCTACTTTTTTTATTAAATAAGTCATTTTACTGGGAACTCATATATATTGTTACAAACCATGCATCTATTATCTCAAGCAGATTTGTACAATTACTGTCATCTATAATTTCCAACATTATCTTCTTTCTTGAGTCCTTTGATATAGTCTTCTTTTTTCCTTTCCTCTTCCTCCCTGGCACCCTCATAAATACTTGCTATATTATATATTGTTATTATTAGTGATGCATATTTTATACTGCCTATTCTATCCCTTCACCTACTATTCTGGTCTTCTCCCCCTGAGGTGGAGGATTCTGCTGTCATTGCTGTCCATCCTCCCTCTCTCCCATGCTCCACATGTCCTCCTGGAATTGGTGCTCAACTCATGGTTTCTGAGGGTGTCTTTTCTGAATTCTGTATATTGAAAGCTCTCATCTGTGCCACTGCATGTACAGCAGTCTAGCAGAAATGATGAGATTAGACTGAGATCATAACAGTGGAGGAGGCGGGGAGGATAAAAGTGCTAGAGAAGTATTGTGTATTTCATCAGTGTTAAACTTTTCCCATGGATGCATTTTTCTCCTTCATGCAGCTCCTCTGCATAGGGACATCCAATTAACCATGAATAGCCTTTGGAGATCTAGCTTGACCCCTCTCCCTCAACTTGAGAAGGTTGTTCACATTTGGAATTCTGATGTCAGTACCAGTTGACACCTCATGATCACACATGCTGGTGTGCTTTGTTACTTTCCTGCTAGATGGTCGCTTGTTTGACTTCAAGCTCTAAGACCCCAGACACTGTACCTTAAATAGCAAGGTATCATCTGCTTTCTTCACCACACTTGTTTATGCATCCAATTTGTTATCAGTGATCTTGTTGGGGCAGTGGCTATTGCCCAGTGCCACATTATTATAATAAGGTGTTCTTGAGTTGAAGGAATACTTAAGTATAGGTCCAGAGTCCATTCACTTCCTCAATGTATAGCCATATAAATATATGTACATAGGACAATGACCCTATTGTTATGCATTAATATATTTCATATATAATCACCTCTCTGTTTATACCTGTATGGATAGATTCTTTGCAAATTCTTCCATGCCAGGGATAAGGGAACAACAAGTGATCCAAAATCAGTGACAAGGTGGGTGAAACAGGCCTGATAGACATTGATCAAAAATAATGTAACAGAGAGAAATTACTGAAATGCAAATGAAGGATGTGCATGATAGTGGAATAAAAGGAAAATAAAAGGAAATAGATGAGGGAACTGGGGGGGGCAAAGGGCATTCACAGATATCTAAACACAGGCATAAACAGAGATGAGTATATTATATATGATGGTGGGGAAATAGATCTACAAGCATATACTTATAGTGTTAACATTAAGTTACCAAATGACAATGGACCTCCACTCAAGTATTTCCTCAATGCAAGAAAACATTGTTTTATTAAATTGGCATTCCTTGAGGCTCTCCTTCATGACACAATCACTGAAGACAATTGTGTGCACAAACAAAAGTGGTGAAGAAAACTGATGGCACCAGCTATCAAAGATACAGCATCTGGGGTCTTAAAGGCTTGAATGTGAACAAGCGGCCATCTAGTTGGGAGGCAACAAAGTTCACATGGGAGAAGCACACCAGCCTGCGTGACTATGAGGGATCAATGGAATAAGGTAGGAGTCAGTGAAGAATAAAAGTACTATCACTGTGTGCCCACCTTCCTGATACGATTGCTGCAGACAAAAGGTGTGCATAAGCAAATGTGATGCAGAAATCTGATGGTGCCTAGTTCTCAAAAGATATAGCATCTGGGGTCTTAAAAACAAGCAGAAATCTAGCTGAGAAGCATAAAAACCCACATGGAAAAAGCAGAACAGCCTGTGTGACCATGAGAAGTCAAAAGGATCAGGTATCAGATATCAAAGAACTAAAAATTATATCATTGTAAATGAGGGGAATATAGATTGGGAACCCAAAGTCCATCTACAGGCAAAGCAAAAACCCCTTACAGAAGTGTCTTAGGAGGAGACAAGCCAGTCAGGGTACAGTGCAGCAACAATGAAACATGCAACTTTCCTCTAGTTCTTAAATGCTTCCTCTCTCCACTATCATGATCTGAATTCTACCTCACAAATTCAGTTAGACCAGAGGATGAGAACTGGTACAGATAGGAACTAGAAACATGGAGTATCCAGGACAGATATCCCTTTAGAACTAGTAGTGAGAAGGATGATATTGGGAGGTTAGAAGGAAGGTGGAGTAGAGAAAGGGGGAATTGATTAAAAGGATCAACATACGGTTAGGGTTAGGGTTAAAATAATAATAATAAAGGATCTAGATATAACCTCCTCCCTGGTGGATGAACAACAGGGAAGTTGGTGAAAGGAGACATTTGGCAGTGTACAATATGACAAAATATTAATGATTTCTAAATTATCAAGGGCCCATAAGAGAGGGGGTGTGGGGAGGGAGTGGAAAAAGGAGGCTCTAATACCGAGGGCTTAAGTAGAAAGAAAACGTTTTGAGAAGGATGTTGAAAACAAATGTGCTTTGCATACAATGGATGTATGTACAGATTGTGATACGCGCGTATGAGCCCCCTATAAAACTATTGAGAGAGAGAGAGAGAGAGAGAGAGAGAAATTCCTCCCAGTAGATGTCCAGAGGAAATTCTTGACAACTCCCATCCTTTGTCCACGTATCATGATGTTCCCTACTGGATTTTGTGAGGATTTTAGTTTTCTTTCAATAGTCACATTGAAGGCTGCTGTCCTGCATCTGCATAAGCCAGTTCTTCAAGTCCTCTTCACTTTCAGCAAACAGGGCTGTTTCATCTCCTTATCCTAAATCATTAGCAAGTCTTCCACTAATCCTAATCCTGAAACATTCCCACATACAATCCGACTTCACTGATGAATTTTTGGGCATTCAGATTGAATAAGTCTGGTGATAAGAAACAACCCTAATACACACCTTTCTTGATTTAAAGCCATATTGTATCCTTGTTCTGTTCACATAGCTGCCTTTTGATTAATGTACAAGCATCTGTGCAAGAGCACAGTGAAGTGTCCTGGAATTTTTCTCAAGACTATCCATAATTTATGAGGATTCATATAGTCAAATACCTTAGCATAGTTAGTAAAACACAAATAGACATATTTTTGATACTCTCTTCTTTCTGCCAACAGCTATTTGACATCAGCAATAATGGACCCCTCAAAATGTAACTGTTCAAGTGCTGCCTTCTCAAAGTAGACATATAGAAATAGTAAATTTAGCATTTTCAGATAGTATGGTATTTTATTGAATTAATTACCTAGAATCAAACATTGCATTAATAAACTTCTGCTTTAAAAGATATATGAATATATTATATAAAAATGCTGACCATAAGGGCTGAACCCCGGTGGTATAAGTAGTTGAGTGCAGGACTGCAGTCCATGGGTTTGGCGGTTCAAATCCAGCAGCAGCTTGAGGAGCGGCACTGGGTAGCGCCCACGACCAACAGAGGCAGTGATGCCCATAACCTTCTTATAAAAATGGCTTCTTATATGCCCAGTCTTCACTTTATTAATCCCTTCTCCCTTCTCGTATAAAAATCCCTCTGTGTATGTATGTATGGACAACTTCTGGCATCTCTTCATTGTTTCCACACATATAGAATGAAAGTGAATTGACTGCAATTACTAAAGTTGCATTTGACCAATGAAGTACACTTTAAACTTCAAAAATTCTTATATAATATACATGACAAGTTTTTTTAAAAAATGTTCAAATGGTATTTTTCCACTGGTCCTTGAGATCATATATCTCATCTGAAATCTGGTCTGTTCTGTGTAATAAGTAAACACATGCTCGGCCAGGTAAGAATGCACAGAGATCCACTTCAGTTATATTCTACTGCTCATAGAATCCCTATTTTGTCAGTCAGTAGTTTCACTTGGATCCTTTCAGCCATGGTCACCTAGTACGGTTTCCTCCCCAAAATGCACCACAAAACCAACTATACAAACACAATCTCTTTGTGTTCAAATATTGGATATTTTGGAGTAAAAAAGAAAAAAAGTAATACTAACACAAAAAAGTTATATTAATACAACCCCTAATTTCTTAATCTGTAAAATAGCAGTACTCAGAAATTGTCCTGATAAAAACCACATCATTCATGTATAGGGAAAGGTGGAAACATGTAGGTAATATATTAGAAGGCACATGTAAGTGATTCTGGGATTCTGTGAAGGTTCTCCTTTGGTTCATTCGCTATTCTCAGGGAAGAAAGAATAAAGACAAGAATGAGGGTTTGTTAATTTGGAAGCATAAAAATCAGGGGGGAAGGGAGAAAATAACTGGCTAGGTAGGAGAGTAAAGAGATTGAGACATATGCAATATGGTGGGTAGTCAGCTTTGGGATACTCAGAGATAATATAATGTGGTTGTGATACTTGTTCATCACATACAACTACTCAAATGTGATTACAGATGGGTTGGAGATCGGGTGGCATACGTAGAACATGATCGATAATAGAATTTAGGTAAAAAGAGGACATGAAGGGAATCAGGATCAATGTTAATGAAATAATACAATAGTTTGGTGTGTGCAAAATTCAGGGCTGAAAGGAAATGATTAAAAGAAGAGTTCAAAGAACAGAATGAATGAGGATGTAAGTAGAGGAGAGTTGTTGTTACAGGTCATGACAGTGTCTTGGTCAACAATTTTGAAAGTGTGAATTTTGAGCATGCAGTTCCAAATTCCCTCAGAAGTCCCTAGGACTGTAGGTTTTCACACTCCATCCCATATCTACAGAATCAGAAACCCTGTAGCAGGAAAAAAATTGTATTTAAACAACCCTAAGGTAACGTTTATGCACACCAGTCAGATCAGTGGTAAAGGAATGTCATGTGAAATTGAATGACTAAATTGGGTTGTAAAACATTACATCTGAAGGAGAGTGATTCAAGAAATAAGGAGGCCAGGATGTGTAAATGATTATCCATGATTGTGCCGTACTGATAGCACCTAGAATAATATAAGGATATGGGAGAAATTTAAAGCAAGTCAGAAGTAGAACTTGTCAAGATATTGAGGACATAAAATTTAATATTACATTTAGGAATCAGTAAAAGTTATTTTAAGTTTTCATTGTTTGTGGCTTAAAGACTATGTATTTAAATCACAACTTAAATAAGGACCATATTTTGTGCCTGATAAATATATCTTCAGGTTCCTTCTAAAAATAATTTATTTTGTTTTTATTGTTGGTAATATGTACCAATTAGGCAATGTCCCCCTAGACAAAAAGTGATGTGTATTACAGCCTTCAAGGTGTAACACTATTTTTACCCTTTGCTTCTAAATTGTTACCATAAACTTTCTGTATTTTCCTATGTACTCTTTCAAGTTTCTTAAATACTCAAGGTAAATATTCTTATAACGACTATTTTAAAAGAAATACATTTCTTTAGAATTATTTTAATTTTTAATTTCAACTTTTAAAAAAACCAATGTAACATCCCCATTTCAGGTATCTTCAGAACTGTAAATTTGTTTGAACAGAACTATGAGAGATAATCTCATAGGAAGTCTGGCCAAGTACATACTGAGCACAAACTTATAATAACTTCCAAAATTCCTTGAGATGAAATATTTTAAGCTTTACAAGCTGAATTGTTGCTAAGCAGAGAATGGGACTGAGTGCTTAATATAATTTTCTTATGAAATTTATAAGACAAATATTAAAATTTCACATTCTATAATGATTCTATTTCTAGAGTGTGATATTCCTCTGTTTCACACACCTTTCATTATATGCAACTGCACATAAAATTTGGAAGACATGATGAATAGTTTTAGTCCTATATTCAAAGCAACTATATAATGATTACAAATATACTAGCTATCCATCAAAGTGCTTACAAATGTGGGCCAGAGTTGCGACCTTACTATATTTTCCTACAAGCTTTAATATACCTACTTCCCTTGTGAAAAGCATTGATTCCCTGGTTGCACAAGCATCAGTGTTCACAGGCATCCCATATTCACTGGTCAGCACAGAGACAAAAGCGTCTGGCATTGGGGGGAGTCAGTACCACCAAAGTTCTAATGTTCTTCCTCCTCATATAATCGATGAGGCCTATGTAATTTATTGAGCCTTTCACAGTGTCTAATCACACATTTTAAAAATAAGAAAAATAAAACTAATTTGAAGGAAGAGTGTGAGAATTAAAAGAAAAGATGTCAATATAGTTTCTGGAATACATCCAATCTTTATAAATGTTAACTCCCTGCCTTCATGAGTCTCATCTAAATAGAAGCCAGCTGGCAAATTTAAGTCATTGGTATAAAGATAAATCACAGAAGTGTTTTGATTGACCTTTAATCATTGAGGGTTTAAATCTCAGAGGAAACAAAATTAGAAAATATCATCTGTCCAGATGCAAATTAACTCTAAAAAGACAAGGAGACAGTGTTCTAACAAAGATGAAGGTACTCGTGACCTACTTACCACAGGAAAGGATATGAGAGAAGATATAAGAGCTTTATTATCAGATGCTCACCTTGTAATGGCAAGAAATGTGAAGAACTTAAGAGCATGAGTAATGGAACTATAGTAGATTTAATTCCTGATAAATGTTATAAGCATTTAAATTCTATAGTGCAATTGAATTATTGGTAAGGCTCTTTCTCTATAATTGTAACTCCAGTGAAAGGGCTGGGTGGAAGTGTGCAAATAGCCTGAAATACTCTCTCCTGAGGGGATTAGTCAGTTTTATCATTCTAATAGTTTTACCATTTATTACCATTCTAATAAATCGAACACTTCTAGAAATAGGAACTGAGAGACTCGTGACTATCAGGAAAGTCGAGTCAGGGGTGTAGGGCAGATCTTTAGGTGGAGAAAGGAATGTGGCAGCAGAGACCATGAAACTGAGAAGAAGGATTCCAGTTCACCAAACAGGCAAATCTGAATACCTTTGGACAGGAAGCTAAATGGGGTGCCCTTTGAGAATTTACAAGGATCAAACGAGATGGAATATTTTTAGCTCAGATGAAGGAAAACTTTCTTGTGGCTGAGAGTCCTGTAAGTAGGACTGAAAATAAACACTACAGGTCAAAGAATTCTATCCTTAAAAGTTCTGATCCTGCCTTATAACCTGCTGGTTTCCCTAATAAACAACTTAATTCTGAGTACTGTCTGTGAGGAGTGTCTGGCCATTGTGACTGATTATCTAGCCCAGAAGAGGAGTAGAGTGCCATGAGAGGGACAACTGGTATCAAAATATGGTAAAGAAGACTGGAAAGTTGCGCTCTCTCTAACCTCTTCCTCATAATCAGCCTCAAACAGATAGGGAGTTGAACTCTCCTTCACCCTTCAAGTCCGAGATCATACGTTGCTTTCATACCACTCTCTCCTATAATTTTTACATGTACACTGCAGTGGAGTAAGTGACACAGCTTCTCTAGTCATAATGGTGTTAACTTTCACCAACCAACTGGGTGGTACAGAATGCTACTATGGGAATTACGCCCCCCCCCATTCCCTTGGTTATAAAATGAGCCACTGTAGAGCAGGATACATGTGCCTCATAACCACCAAGCAAGATGATCGAGGGATGGAACTCATCCTCTGAACCCAAAGAATCCCGATCTCTCTAAGTTCTCAGTTCCAGATATAGAGTAGTTAACTGGGAGGAGCACTTAAGGAGAAGCAGCAACAGAGACAAGGGAACAAAAGCCACATCAGGAGCACCAAGTGTCCCTTGCAGTGAGGCTTCAAGCACTTACATAGGGAGGGTGCATTTTTTGACACACAGAGATAGGGCCAAGCATCTTTGGGTGCTGGCTTTTGAAGAGTGCAAAGTCCTTTCAGCGTTCGCACCAAAAGGGCAGCATGATATTTCCTAAGCAGGCTAGAGGCCAACAGGCCACAAAGTTGAGAAGCTAGCGACCAGGGAGAAGGGCACCAGTGAGCCTGATGGTGTGGAGACTGCATAATGGGCAGAGCATCCTAAATTACAAACTGTAAGTTTTCCTAATAAAGTCCATTATTGTGATTATTATCTGTGTGTTCTGTTACACCGTTGCAATTAGTTTTTGAGCCCACCAAAGGAGCAGAAAGTGACTTGGGAAGGAAAGCTGTTATCAAAATTGGTCAAGAAGGTTGGAGGATATCAGCATGTCTGACTTTTACTTCCTAGGAATTGATCTTAGGCTGGTACTTTGATTTTTTTCTTCCACATTATGAAATGTCCAGAGGACAGGCTCTACAACGACCACCATGCCATTCCAGTCACAGTACATTTGGGAAACAACAAAGGCACTTTGATAATTTAAGACATTCTTAACAAACTAAACAACATTCTAAACTTTATTGACATATTGTGTTTTTACATGAATAATTACAATGTGTCCTCTTTATGACCACATGAAAATGAACTTTATAAAATATCAGTGGAATCAAGACAGAATATCTGCAAGAAAGTTTCATAATTTAACATTTATGAATACCTGCCTTCTCTATAATATCAAGTTCTATTTCGAGTTGGAGAAATTTAAACAAGTGTATAAAAACTGACGTACAAAAGTGAATTTAACACAACTTTGTTTTGAAATCACCTCAAAATGCTATTGATGTACTATACATTAATGACTGAAAAACAGGTAAATTATGGGAAAACCTCAATGGTACCATATAAAAAAAGGAAAGGTCAATGAAAAGGTATTCTTTCTGACAAATCTAACCATACCAGAACATGTACACTAGTATAGATAAGAGCTCACAACAGAATTCAGGGAATTCAGAACTGATAAATCCCTCAGGATCAGTAAGGGGAGCAGTGATACTAGGCAGGTGAGGGTGGGCGCAAGGGGGCACCAATCACAATGATTGACATATTAGCCCCATTCCAGGGGTACAGACAGCAGACAAGAGGGTGAAATGAGATAGCAGTCAGTGTAAGACATGAAAAAAAGAGTAATATATAAATTATAAAGGGGGCATGGGGGAGGGAGGATAAGAGAGGGAGGGGGAAAATGAGGAGATGATATCAGTAGAAAGAAAATGTTTTGAAAAAGATGATGACAACATATGTACAGATGTGGCTGACACAATGGCTATGTGGATGGATTGTAATAAGAGCTGTAAGAGTCCCAAATAAAATAAAATAAAAATTAAAAATAATTAAAGCAAAATAAGACTAAGATGAATGCTAAAACAGAAAATTCAACTTGCAATTAAGTGTACAGTTGATAAAGCTAGAGGAAGAAAAGAGGATGTTAAAAGGCTGAAGAAGTTATAGAGTATTAAATGAGTATGATACATTAGAAAACTCAATGGAAGAAAGTGCTTGATCTTCCTCAAGATCATCTTTTCTGATTCTGAAAAAAAAGTCATTTTTAGGCTGCAATATTACATGATTATATAGGCCAAATGTAAAGGATACAGGAAGTGTGGCAAGAAAGATATACAGATTCACTGCATGAGCAATCAGTTGACAATTTTCAACCATTTCAAAAGGTCCATATTTTCAAAAACCAATGGTACTGAAGGAAGATGTCCCAGGTGTCCTGAAAGCATTATCTCAAACAGAGCTCCAGGAAGTGATGTACTGCCAATGGGCATGATTCAGTGAAATAATGCAGCACTGGAAGAACCCACTAGTTATGCAAAGACATTTGGAGCACAGCTCTCTGACAAACTGGAAGAGGATTTTTTGTCTGCACCCAGGTTCCAAGAAAGGTAATTCAAGGGACTGTAGATATCACCAACCATAACCATTAACAGAAAATGCAACTAAAATTGTGCTGATGAAAATTCAAATAAGGTTGAACATTTTAAGCTACATTTAGATCAGGATGTGAAAAGAGAGAGAGAGATATCATGGCTGATGTCAGATGGGTATTGGCTGAAAGCAGACAATATGTGTTTACCTGCATTCTACCAACTAGGCAAGAATATCTAATTGTGCTAATTATAACAATGCATGAATAGCACTGTCAAGAATGAGTATTTTAGAATACAAATTGTGTTCATACAAAACCTGCTCCTGGTTTAAGAGGAGCTGTTCCAAGAAAGCAAGGCAATACCAGGTGGTTTAAATCAGGGAAGGTGTGCACCAGTGTTATATCTTACCATCACAATTCTTCTCTCTATGCTGATCAAGCAATACAATCAACTGGAGTGTGACATAACCGCACTTGCCAAAAGTAAAGAGAACTCGAAGGACTTTCTGATGAAGGCCAAAGGTTCTACCCCTCAATATGGATTACACTAAATATAAAGAAAACAGCACTCTTCATGGGCCCAGTAAGCAGCATCATGATAAAAAATGAAAATCGTGAAGTAAATAGGAAATTTCATTTTACTTGGATCAGCCATCAAAACCCAAAGAAATAACACTCGAGAAATCAAAAAGCATATCCCATTCACACATTTTGCTTCAAATGGCTCCTTAAGAAAGTGAGAAAGCAAAGATGTCAGTCACCTTAAGAGCTAAGACTTGACCGAAGCCATGATATCTTCATTAGCCTCCTAGGTGTGAGGAAATGGGACAATCGATAAGGAAGATCACAGAAGCCTCAGGGCATCTAAATTACAGTGTTGGCAAAGATTAATGAATGCATCATAGCTTGCCAGATCAAACAAAACTTTCTCAGGGAGAACTAGTCAGAATTCTCCTTCCGAATGAGGGGAACTTAATCTTGTGCACTTTAGATGTTCTTTCAGGAAGGAACAGGCCCTAGGGAAGGACATCACACTTAGCAGATGGCAAGCAACAAAGAAGACCTTCAAAGAAATGTATTGACACAGTAGCTACAATGCTGGCCTCAAGAATAACAATGACTATGAGATGGGTGCAGGACCAAGGAGTGTATTGTTACTTTGCACATTGGTTTGCTGAGTCAGAAGCAATACCTGCTATAAGAAAATATACTTATATCCAGAGCATAATGGAAAGTTAAATAATATTTTGGGGGAAATGTTTTTGTAATGTGTGTTTATATTTTAACAACAAGTGGTATAATTCTATATTATAATTGGAAATAAATCACTTAAATGTAAAAAACAAAGTTGGGCATCATATTGTAGCTATGACCTGCAAAATTAAAGCTTTCTTTTTGGGACAAAATGGTATTACTTTGTGTATAGAGCGTGTGAATTAATAATGACTATACTTTATTCTAATTATTTAAATAAAAATATATAATTTGCATTTCAAAACCCTACTACTAATTAGCAATGCCCTGAGCAATTATTTGGAGTGTTAAAATTATCTTGGTAATGATCAAAAAGGCCTTTTTCTCCTAATAATGAGGTGATCCTGTGAACCTAAAGAGGTGTAAAGATGTTCAGTTCTTGGAACATTGGCAGACATAATTAGGGGAATATTTGAAGGGCAGTACTCTGTGCAAGCATATTTTGACTTGCATTGCATTTTATGTTCATACATAATAGCCACATTAATATTTCTGATTAGCAGAAATAGACCTTATAGCTATATGTTATTATTGAGAAATACGCTATATGTATACTAAAGGAACTTTCTATCATCACAAAAATGGTTGGTCTCAAGCACGCTTGACATAGTACTATATTCTGAAACAGTTTTCCTGAGAATTCAAACAAAAGAATGCCTTGGGGGAGAGTCCAAGATGGCGCCGAAGTGAGTAGCCCAAACGAGGAGCTCCATTAAGTTTGGTGTCCAGGAGTCCGCCTGGAAGTGCTCTGGTGAGTGGAAAGGTCCCTACGAGGGGCATTCCCTGGCCAGGAGGGGACCCTGTTCCACATATGCCTTCTTTAGAGGTGTGGGCCTTTATATCGGAGATTGCGTGCCGCGGGCCAACCGTTGTGTGCCTTCCTGCCAGCTAGGACTGTCCCCAACCCACTGCCTAACCTGGGCCCTGCAAACAGGACGGCCTTCGTGTGGAGCCCCCAGGGCTAGACTAGAACACCACACTCACAGAGGCGGTCCACTCTCAGCACCCACCTGAGGCAGGCTGTGTGTCTCCCAGGGATCCCTTCTGTGCACGGGAATAAAGGCGACTGTGCCTATGGGCTCAGCTCCCTCCCTCCAGACACCCAGGAACAAACCACCAGCGGTGTCCACTGCCTGTGGTCAGTGTGCCCAAGGCCAGTGCCTGAATCGCCTCTTGCCCCTAGGCAGCCACGCCATTATAGGGACCTGACCCACAGGGAGTGGCGCAGCACACCCCACGCACCATTTCCCCTGATCTGAGCCCAGGAAAGCTCATGTAGCCCTCTGCACAGACGCACCTAGAAAGGAAGGCCAGGCAGGAG
>PVJH01017335.1:0-48118 GCA_004026705.1 Nesogale talazaci | reverse complement strand
CCTCAGGTGGTGGGAGTAGGAGGCCCAGCCTTTGCTCCGTGGAGCTGGAATCGAACCTCCATCCCAGTGGGCCGCAGTCCCGCGCACAACCACTACGCCACCAGGGCTCAGCCAACTGAGCTATTTCTAAGTGCTGACTTCACCAGGGCAACGTTTGAGGTGCAGTTGTGGGGAGACTGGAAGCCCTGGTGTACCGGAAGTTGTGCATGCGTGCGCTACGTGTCCTCTGTGGTCCTGTGACTTCCAGGCTGCGGGGAGCTGGGAGAGGAGGCCAGCTCCTGTCCTTGCAGCAGCAACCTCACTGGGCCAGCAGAACGTCCCCAGAGCCTGCCGGGCCTGTTCTGCCTCTCCCCCAGCACCTCGGGTGCTCCCAGCAGAACTGCCATGCTCTGTCCTGAGAGGGTCAGCAGCAGCAGGACTCTGCTTCTGGCTCAGGCCTTTGCTGACTGCATCCTAGGATCTCTCTGAGGAGTCTGTGGAAGAAGGCAGGATCGTGGGAAGAAGAGGGGTGGGATGAGCAGGGGTGAGGTCGGGGGGCTGGGACTGTAGCCCTGACCCTGCCACGCATGAACCATGTGCCCTCAGGCAAATCACTGCAGCTGTCTGCGCCTCGCTCCCCTCATCGGTACCATGGGCAGTGGTGACAGGTCTCACCCCTCTGGATGCAAGAAGATGCTCGTAGCCCTTAGCCCACGTGTGCCCAGCCTGTATCGGTGCCCAGGGAGTGGTTTACAGCGCCTGACTTAGAGGCTGAGTCACAGAGGGTCCCATGCCACCCCGCCCCCTCACCCTTCTGGGGTTGGGAGCATTTCACTTCGGAGACTTGAGCTGAGGCCGTGTGTTTTTAGCTCAGGAACCAAGGTGGTGCGGGGAGCTCAGGTTCATGCACCACCAGGACCCCGCCTGACACCAGCTGCCGGGCAGGCGGGCAAGCCCACCAGGAGCCCTGCTGGCTGAGCCTCAGTGAGGCGGGCATCCTCCCAGAGAAGGCCAAAGCACCAGCAGCTATCAGAGGTCTCTTATGACTTCTGCATCTCCTCCCCAGCGCTCCCCGCTGCCCTCACAGGGCCCTAGCATGGCTGCTGGGGTGCAGGGGGTGGCAGGAAGGGGGCGCTGAGGCGATGCCCCTCTGGTTGCCCCTGTGGGGGTTCTTCTTGGCTTCACCGGCCCCGCGTCCAGTTGGGGGCTGGCGCGCATGGTCACAAGGATGCCGAGGAGGTGCGTGCAGCCATCATGGTGATGGAGGACCGTCAATCCTGCACGCTGCTCGAGCAGCCCTGCTTACTCATGCTTCCTTAAAAACAGCCTCCTCCCGCCCATCCTCCCGCCCGCACACGCCTTTAATAATTCAGCTCCTAATTGTCTCCAAACGCACGCCAGAAACTGCCAACTCAGGACCGGCCCTCCGCCCAGTCCTCCTCTCCTCCTCCTCACCAGGAGCTCTCATCCCTTTTGGACTTTGGTCCCGGCCTCTTGACCCTGACTGTGACCACTTTCGGGAGGACCTAGGGACCTGGGTGGGTTCCAGAGTCCCTGCCTCCAGCCCCAGCCCCTGCCCTAGGGCTCTCCAGAAGCAATCAGACTGCAGGGCCTGGTGGAGTGGAGGGGGGAGCAGGAAGTTACAGCCTGTTCTGCTCCCCCTCAAGGGCTGAGCATGGGGAGGGAAGGGGTGAGGAGTTGGGACATCTTCAGAAGACAGAGGAGGCCAATGCTAAATGGATCCCAGGACAGGCTGCAGAGTGTGTGTGTGTGTGTGTGTGTGTGTGTGTGTGTGTGTTGGGGGGGAGGGGGGGTTGTCCCCGCCCCCATCCCTGAGGACATCTTGGTAGGGAGTGGTGTTAGAGATGGACTGTGTCTCCCCGGAGCATGTGCAGTAGATCCCAGCCCCTGTCTTTGTGGATGTTGCCCCTTCGTGGGGTTCACAAGCCCCTCCCTGCAGGTTCTGTGGTGGTTGTCGTTGTCATTGTTGTTAGGTTCCTTTGAGTCCGCCTGACTCGTTCTACAGCACAATCCAAACCAGACCACTCTCTCGGCCACAGAGTCCATGCGGACTCTTAATCTACCCCCCCACCCCCACCCCCGGCAGGCCCTGCAACCTGTTCCTCTGGGTCTCAGACACTGCCACTCTTGATGGGAGTAGAAAACCCCGTCTTTTTCATGAGGAGCAGCTGAGGTTTCAAACCACTGACCTTGCAGGCCAGGAAGCACACCTGCTGCTGTGTCTGACTGAGCCCAGGCTGCGGCCGCTAAGCCAACCCATCTCCCCCGGGGTCTTTGTCTTTTCCTCCGACCCAGGGATGAGCTCTCCTGGCAGCCTGCTCTGAGGTTTCCTTTCTTCCCTTCTAAGGAGCATTCTGCCGAGACTTCCTGTCCGACGGGATGTTCTCCAGGGAGCCCATGGCACTTTCAATAGTCTCCACCAACCTCCTAGTTCAAGTGCATCAGCCCTTTCCAGTTCCTCCTTGTTCAGGATCCACCCTGCACGTGCATCTGTGGCGATTGAACAGACCACGGCCAGGGTCAGGCGCCCCTTAGTCTTTCCAAGAGCCGTCCTGGTTCTTCAACACTTTAAGGAGACTGGACAGCTGATTGACCCAAGGCCATCCACTGGCCCATTGATGTGTCGGATCTGAGCAAAGGGAGATCCTTGGCATCAGCACTCTTTTCTCCCTTGATCATGATGTCCTCGATGGGCCCAGAGGGAGAATCTCGGTTCTTTTTGCATTGTTTCAAGCTGACCTTGGGTGTGTTAAAAGACAGAAAAGAACAGACTCGGCAGAAGAACACAGATGGGGGAAGGCACAGAGATCACTAAGGGACCAGGGAGCTGAAACAAGCAAGAGCCTACCTTCCCTCAGAGCTGCCAGAGAGAAAGTCTCCCCGTGAGCCTCCGTCTGTCTGCTGTCAGTGAAGGCCACTCACGTGTGGTTCTAGCAATACCAGGAAAGAAGATGAGTGGACCCTGCAGGCCGGCACTGGGTCCAGTCTTGCCCTCGAGGCCCAGAAACCAGGAGCTACTAGCCCTGTCTCCCTGGGCTAATGCCGGTGAGGTGTCTGTCCCAGAAGTCCTGCCAGGTGAGCACAAAGAAAGTGCAGCAGGAGAAGGGCCTGTCTCCCCGTGCAGTGTTCATCTGGGGGGACAGCCTCATGGTCATGGTCGGACCAGACTGAGGCTAATACTGAGCGGGGACAACCACAGGGTCTGCATCTGTCCTGGGCCAGAGGCACTGGGCTGGTGCCTCCAAATCCCAGTCAGTCCCCTGAGTGAGCACTTGGCAATCCACAAACCTCCAGGCTTTGCCGCCTACCAGCAGGGTCTGCATCTGTCCTGGGCCAGAGGCACTGGGCTGGTGCCTCCAAATCCCAGTCAGTCCCCTGAGTGAGCACTCGGCAATCCACAAACCTCCAGGCTTTGCCGCCTACCAGCCCACGGGGCCTGATTGTCCATTTGCCTAATAAGTCATCCAGCTCCTCACTTACCCCATGGTGGTCTGTGCCCTGCAGACTTGCAGGGAACTTGGTAGGTCCCAAACCCTCTCTATTGGAGTCTTGGGTCTGGAGGGGGAGGCCAGCTATTGAATGAGATAAATAGACCCATCCTGCAGGAGAAGGGCGGGGGCCGCGTGAGTAGAGGGGACAGAACTCACTGAAGGTAGGAAGGAGAATTGGGCCCCCAGAGAAGGGATCAGAGGCCAAGTGAGATTTGAATAAAAGCCTGAAAGGGTGAGGGAAGAATGTGTGGGCAGGGGAAGAGAGTGTTGCAGACACTGGGACAGCAAGGGCAGTGCCCAGCAGTGGTGAGGTGCTGCATGGACGGAAATCACAGGGTAGGGGGAGATCGCAGGTATACTAGCTTCCATGCCGAGTCAGATGCAGGTGGAAACTAAGCCCAAAGGGTAGGGAGGGGGCTGGGAGCCTGCAGTTGCTCTGAACTGGGCCGGGCAGACTTGAAGGTGGAGCCAGAGAACGTTGTGGGAGAGCTGCAGGGTGTGAGGAAAGGAGAGGGGCCCAGGGGCTTCAGGGTTTCTGAGCTGGGTGATGAGCTGCACTGTTATTAACTGTGGTGGGAAGAAAGGGACGAGCAGGACTGGGGTGTCTGTAGTGGGGCGGGGGGGGGGGGGGTTGGGTGAAGCCGTGTTAAGTTTGAGAAACGGGAAGGTGTTCTGTGGGAGTATCCAAGATCTGCCAGAGGTTGGGTCTGCAGATGTGAAGCGGGCAGTCACCAGCACACGGATGGAAGTGACAGTCCCAGGATGGACAGAAGGGGCAGAGAATGGAGCCAGGTACACACACACATGCACACACACACACACACGCACGCACGCACACACACACACACACACTGCCATCCATTGAAGGTGACCCTGCAGGGCAGAGTCCAATTGCCCCACAGCCTTTCCAAGGCCGCAGGTCCATGCAGAAGCAGCCTGCCTCCTTGTGCTCCCACAGAGCGGCTGGCGAGTTAGAACTGATGACCTGTCCCTTAGGAACCAGGCACTTGCACCGCTGGGCCAGCAGGGCTCTTTCGGGCACACAGCCCACCTTCGAAAGGCCTGTTGCATCCTGCTTCCTGTGCCCATGCCCCAGACTTGGCCTTTGCCATCTGGGTCGTTGTCGGTGTCCGCTGTCATCTGGTTCACTCCAGCCCTGGGAAACCCCGACTGGCCCGTTGTGACAGGCTCCGTGGCACTCCGTGGTCCCCTTGAAGATCTCCCTCCTTCTTGCTGATCCTGCCACTTGACCGGCCACGGTAAAAGCCCTCAGGACAGAGCCTCACCATCCTCACTTCTGAGATGCTCCCGAATCCGCCAGGTGGCATCCTGGCTCTCAAGCACGTCTGAGTCATTTTCCACGGCAGATTTGCCCCGTGCAATGGCTTGCTTTCTAGACCGCTGCTTTTGCGAGCATTGATCTATGACGCAGGGAGACAGGTGGCAGGGTCAGACCCCTGACCCTGCTCATGCAAACCACAAGCGACCAAACCCCTCAAGAGGCCGGGCTACGTGGAGAAGACCTGGGCAGCATTAAACCACCTGCCCCACGCAGACGTCACAGCCTTGCTCGCTGAGGACAATGAACAAGGACCGCTGAGATTCCAGCTCGGTGTCAAGAAGGCAGCAACAACCAAAGCCAAGCTCAGAAGAGACTGACTGATGTCCATCCTCGGGGATTCAAGAGAGCATGATATGCTCACAAAGGATCCAGCAGACTTGACAGCGAAACTCTGACGGTGGTAAGGAATTTCATAGGCGGCAGAATGACCACGGTAGAACGAGTGGGAAATGCCTGAACTTGACTCTGCAGCCCTGAAATTCTATCCAGCTAGACGAAAGCCTGCTAAATGATCGATGAGAAGACCCTAAAGAACGTTGGGGATATGGGAGCAATATGCTAGCAGTTTTATCTGAAAGGAATTCCAGAAAGTAGGTTTTGAGAGAACAGAAAAGAAATATTCATTGATAGTAAATAAATAAATAAATAAATAAATAAATAAATAAATAAATAAATAAATAAATAAAATTGAGAGCCATTTCGTTGACTGTTCCCAGCAAGGCAACGAGTAAGACATTCGTTAGAGAGGAGAAAACGCAGACAGGAAAGTAAATGAGACACTTCCAGGACCCTATGGCTAGCGGGGGAATCTGCTTCTGAGTCCCAGCCTGCCTGGGTTGTTCCCCTGGGGTCACCCTAATTTGTGAAGGCGTGCTGCATGCCCAGTGAGTGGCCAGTCTGTGAGAGTGGGCCATGGGCTCTCACAATGTGCCGGGCGACAAGGTTCTGGCTGAAATCCACTTGCCCATTGAAGTTAAACAGGTTCTTGTACCAACAGGATTAATCATGCACTTTCATGTGCGCTCTTCACATTGTGATCATGATATCATCATCATTAAGAGAACTCTCTTTGAAATCAACCAGACTTAGATTCCAGAACTTTCTCTGCCTCTTTTGTGTGTGTGTGTGTGTGTGTGTCTTTGTGACACTTGGGGAGCTGTGTTGTTCTCTGGGCTCCAATTTCCTCATCAATTAAATGGGAATCCTAACTAGATCTCTGTCTTCTGGGTTGGGGGGGGGGGCCAAAGGAAATGGGAGACGTGAGAAAGCTTCATAAAATGTAAGACTGTCGGTCTGAGCCCTGGTGGTATAGTGGTTGTGCGCGGGACTTCGGCCCACTGGGATGGAGGTTCAATTCCAGCTCCACGGAGCAAAGGCGGGGCCTCCTACCCCCACCACCTGAGGGCAGTGATGCCCCCAAAAAACAAACAAACAAAAAAAAGTAAGACTGTCTGCCTAGGAAACGGCCTGACTCATGTATATGCCGTCACTAAATCCTCTCATCTGCTGCCTCAGGCCAGAATGGTAGCTGTAGAGACTTTAACTTTTCATACATGATTTATAAATTTGGACTCCAGAGCCTGTTCTTTTGGTAAATACCGAAGTGATGAGAAGAAGCCAGGAAGCTCACTGCAGCGGAAGCCCTGGGCAGTGCCGAGCGCCTGTCTTGGCACCTAGAAATGCAGCGATGAGAAGCCAGGGTCCCTCTCTCCTGTGCAGCTGGGTTGAGCCTCAAGCTTCTGGCTAGTAGCTTGAATAAATTCAAGTCCAGGAGAGAAGACTGTGGACTGAGGCCACGCCATGGTGTCTGAAGGGCTGGACTCTTGTCCCTACGATGCCACTGTGAGACCCACAGTTCCTGGAGCCTCTCCTCTCCCCTCAGCCTTGACCAAACCATGATACAGAAAGCAAGCAAAACATGAATGAAAGTGCCAATGCCTGTGGAATCAAGGCCCCTGTATCTGCTAGCACAGGACGTGGTGTCTGAGAACATAGAGGGCCAATGAAAACGAGGGAGGACCTTGCGGGGAGGAGGGATTGACACAAAAGTTACTGCAGCTTGGACCCTGAGCTCTCAGAGACCACGAGGATGAGGCGGGACCATTTGCACAGCTGTAGGTAGGGCACCCACGAGTGAGCACCAGGTCAATAGCTGCCAGCAGCCACGGCAACAGCTACAACAACTTAGTGTGACCTTCTGCCCCACCCCCACCCCTCTTCATTCTCTGAACCCACCCACTCCTGGTTTACATGCAGCCTTCTCTGCCCCAACCCAACACACCAGCCTAGACTCTCCTACCTTGGAAAGACAGCACCTGCTCCCTCAGCCTGGATGGACCCTTCTCTTCAGACCTCAGCTTAGAAATACCCAGACTTCATCCTGGTCGGATGGAAGCTTCTCTCATCACCGTTCCTGCTCTAACACTCTGCTTCACCGTTGGTCTCCTTCCTCCAGAATGTCAGTTCTTAGTGCATGGAGGGACCGGGTCGATCCAGCATAGCTAGCACTCGGTCAGGCATACAGTAGAATCTCTACCATTATGTGTTGAGTGACCGAATGCATGAGCTTAGAGCCCTTCTCATGCTGAAATCGGTGTCTCTCTGGATCAAGGGATGAGTCAAAGACCACCTCCACCCACCCACCCCCATCACCTCTGCGTCTCGCCAGTCGACTTCTCTGGGCCCTTCAATGCTCCTCCACGGCAATTTCCCAAGGGCTTGCTCTCAACCAGCCTAGCCTTCTAGGACAGGGGAATTCACCGATGTTCCCAAGAGAACACTCAGAGCTTATGCTCAGGTTAGAATCCCAATGGGGTAAGGCCCATAGCCTCTGTAAATTACAATTAAGAGTGAAGCTATTAACAGCACTTAACTCAAAAGGGTGCCCTGAGGATGACATGGCACACATGTGAGAGCCTAGCACAGTGTCTGACACATAGTAATAGGTTCAGTCAGAGGAGCTGCTAACTGACACATAGTAACCACTCAGTAAGAGGAGCTGCTAACTGACACATAGTAACCACTCAGTCAGAGGAGCTGCTAATTGACACATAGTAACCACTCAGAGGAGCCTAACTGACACTTAGTAAACTAGTAACCTCTCAGTCAGAGGAGCCTAACTGACACATAGTAACCACTCAGTCAGAGGAGCTGCTAATTGACACATAGTAACCACTCAGTCAGAGGAGCTGCTAATTGACACATAGTAACCGCTCAGTCAGAGGAGCCTAACTGACACATAGTAGCCACTCAGAAGAGCCCCTAACACAGTGAAGGCACCTTGAAGGTGTCTCTGTTCTGTGTTGAGTTGCTGGCTGCCAGGTCCATGGTTCAACCTGCAGGAGAAAGGTGAGGCTTTCTACTCCTATAAAGAGCCCTGGTCTCGGATCTCCAGAAGAGCAGTTCTATCCAGTGTGACAGGGTTGGTAGGAGTGAGAAGTAACTCATCTGCAGTGAGTTGGGTTCGTATTGTTGCTGTCGCAGTGGTTGGTAAGACATAAAATTGCCTCACTTTGCTGAGCTCTGAGAGAATGAGAGATGGTCCTAGACCTCCTCACACCTTGGGAATCAAGGTCGGACTCAGATCCAGGGCTTCCATGCCCATGTCTAGGCTATGGTTTCTTCCCCTGGTGTTTTCCCTCCCAGGTCCTGAGACTGCCATTCTCAAGTCATTCATCTGCGTGCATCCAGCTGTAGTCAGGCCTCTGTAATCAACACACTGCCCCAAGCCCCCCCCCCTCCCGAGAGCACCCAGAGCCTGAGAGACCAGTTCTCCATCCTCTCCATCCTCCAGGATGGAAATTCCCCAAGACACCCTTGGGCCCTGGGCTGGAGTTCAAATAGAGAAATGCTTATGCTCAGACATCTTCACAGAGGATGTGACTTGAGAGCACTTAGTATCGGTGTCATAAAGCATAAGGATTGATGACCCCGCGTGACCAGAGCAGATGGCAGGGGGACAAAACAGGGTTTGAGTTATCCAGCAATGGCGCTACCTTAGGCGCACTCTGTGCCTCTGGCTCCAGCAGACCCTCAGCAAGGGTTAAATGACCACTATGCTCACGAACATAGGCCCCACAATTTCTAAAGCACTCTCTCAGGCATAGGTGTGCCTGCGTCTCATGACAGCGCCATGAAGCGTGGGGAAGTTGGGCTACGTCAGATCTCCCCTGACTTGTGGATGAGAAGCAACTTGGCGAAGGCCACACTGCTGGCTCTTTCTCCACTGGTTTGCTGCCCCAGTGTCTTGCCAGAAGAGAGAGACACTATTGGAAAAGTCAGTTTGACCCAGAAATAGAAATTTACCCAAGGAAATTCACTAGCTAATATGGCAGCCACTGAACAAAGTCTGAAGACTAGAATTAAAGTAGTTGAGAAGAGTGACAGCTGGCCGTATCTGGTCCAGCTACTCGAGCACTGGTGAGTTGTTCAGGAACAGCCTTGGGTCAGGGCTAGGAGAGATCAAAGAAGGGGGATGTCTGATATGTGAAAGAGGGTATCAGAAATTTCTATAACAAGATATTAATAGATGAATGAGGGACAAGCTACCTTTCAGGGAGCCCTCTTTCCGTCACCTGTTCTTTATGATTAGACCAATAGATGGAAGAGTTGGATAGGTAGTCTTTATGGGGATAGACAATGAAGAGTCACCCTTGCCTCTTGACCCAGGAGGAGAGGAGACTCAATCAGAAGAAAGCTGTAAGTGGCTGTGAAGGGATCTTTTACCACAGCACCTCTTGAAGTCCTGCCACATGGCTGAACAGTTCGTGCCTTCCAAGTTCTTTCAGACCATAAGAACCACAGGGACTGGAACTTCTTGATGAGTATGAAGTTCTATTCCTTCCAGGTGCCACCGACCTTGATTCTGGCCCAACTCCCGTGATGGGCCAAGACTGGATACTCTGGAAACTAGTTCCCATGTGGGATATTTCATTTTCTTACTCCTGCCTTTGAACCCTGCCTACTGGTGACAAGGTCGTTCAGTCTGTGCTTAACTCAGAATTTTTTAAATTGCTTCTAAATTTCAAAAGGAAAACTTTTGATAGATATAGACTTCTAGGCTGGCCAGAAATTCTGCCACACTCTTCCCCCCCCTCCTCCCCACCTTGGTGAGCACTGTGCTGAGTGTTATTCCGTTGTCTTCGGGCTTCCATGCAAAGTCGAGCATCATTTGTGTTGTTGTGCTCCTGAAAGTAATGTGTCCTTTTTGTTCCCTTGAATGCTGTGAAACTTTTCTTTGCTTCACTGGTCTTCAGTGATGTGACTACCATGTGCCTGTTGAGGTCTTCTTTGTTTTAGCCTTCCTGGGATTTTGGCGTATACTTGGGATAGGTGGGCTTTTTGTGACAACATGGCCAATTAACACATGTAAGATCTATTGAAGGGCGGAGATAGAAATGGCTCAGCGAGCCCTACCCTTGCTCTCTTGCCCTTGGATCTTCAGGTCAGTTGGCTTACTTGTTTGTCCTGTGCCTCGATTTCCAAGCGACACTACCCCTGGGACACCTAATATGTGCACTGTGTTGCTGTGAGTTGAGGTTCCTTCAAGCCCTGCTTTGCCACGCTCCTGGAATAGACCTCTCTTGAGCTGGGGACGGTTGGACTCTGTCATCTGGCTGACTGTTGGTGACCTGCCTTGCTGTTTGCTGCTTGTGGCCGGATAGCCTGAATTGCTCTACAGAAGACTACTCGGTGACCCTCAAGACTCAAAGGACTGCCGGTCTACTAGCTGTCTCACGCAAGTGAGTTGCATGCACCGAGCCATTTGACCTGCTTTATAGATTAGTTAACTGTTCATTTCTTATGTTAGACATATTTCTATCTACATAAATATAGAGAGAGAATTATTAGTGTCCTGGTTTTGTTTCTCTAGAGAACCCTATCTAGCACAGTACTGAAACTGATTTGCTGTCTTTGATCAGTTTGGGCCTAGGCACCACAGTAAGTGATACACACTGTTACTGCTACCGATTTTTCTCTCCATGCATGGTGACAGCCGGGTTGACAGATAAATGAATCATTCCATTTATAAGAAGAAGCACAAAGATGACTTCTAGGAGGAAGAGATTAAGATGTCCCCAGTGTTCACATTCTCCCCACCGTTGGCTGCACCATTCCATCATCCCCAACCCCAATTACTCTTCCTCCCCAGCACCTTTGGGTTTGCTACTTCATTGTACCATCTTGCAGAACTCAGGAACTGGACTGACACTTGTGGGGTTTGTTAGGGAAGTAACAGGATACAGCTGAGGATGGGGGTCACCTTGGAAGTAACAGGAACAACTCTGGATACAATTCTTGAATAAGGGCAGCTTCTTCTTGGCCTGTGCTCCTAGGCACGCACTGCTGGGGCCTCGCTGTTGACTCGCTCTGGCCCCTGCTCATCTCCTGGCTCTTGCCACGCTGACCACAGCCTCTCTTGTCAACTGCCCTCATGGTCTTTGTGGCAGTCATGTGCTTCTGTTAATTTCATGATTGAGATATAGGGGTGGAGTCTAGCCTGTTAATCTGGAGATAGCCATTGAGTAGCCAATGAGGCCTCCGTGTGGGCATGGCTTTCTCCTGAGACTTCTGGGAAATCTTGTGATATTTCCCTCGTGATATTTCCCTCAGCCATCTCCCCAGTTCTTGGAAGTTAGTCTTAGAGACAATGAACTCCAGACAAGATAAGAAGGCAGCATCTAAGGAGCTGCAGAAGCTGGAAGAGAAGCCACACGGCCTTGCCCTGATGGAACCAGACCTCTGAAGCTGGAGAACTCACATGGAGACTCCTGTCAGTGCTGAGTTGCTTCTACCACACTGGATGCTGTTGATGGACCCTGAGCCCTAGAAATGAGGAGTCATGAGGGGACCCCTGCCAGGGCCAGGACTCTGTACCCACTGGCCTGTGACTTCATGAGTCAGAAGGAGACATTATAAACTGGTATCAGGCATATGGGCTAATATCGGACTTACGACTTAGAACTGGACTGGCTTGGGATGTTTTCTCAGTGTTCCATTCCTTTTGTATATAAACCACTCCCTTATATCCATATGATTTTGTTTCTCTAGTCTACCTGGACTAACACAGTCTTCAGTGTTATGGTCCTTTTCTCTCTCTCTCTCTCTCTCTCTCTCTCTCTCTCTCTCTCTCTCTCTCTCTCTTTCTCTCTCCATGTATCTTTTCCAAACCTCCATCTGGAAAGCTGCTTGAGTAGGATGCTTCAGTCAGACTATGAATTAACGGATCCTTGACAACCGGTCCATTCATCTTCTATGGACAGTCTCACCACCCCCAGCTTCCTCATATCTTCTGTTTGCACGGACACCAACTGCCCAATTTGTGGTGGGCCACAAGTATCTGATTTGGATAGCTCCACTCCTTTATTTTATAGGCTTTCTAAGACCCAGCATGATTAGAAGGGTGGTTTTGAGTAACTCATTGCATTAGAGTGGTTCGTTCAACTCCAACCACATGTTCTTGACCTTATCAGAATCCTGGTACTGATGTACTTACACAGATCATGTCCCATTCTTGTCTGGTCATCTTGTGGCTGTTGGGGTCATGACGCCATGGGAGACTGAGGTGATTTCAGTCTGTCCCTTTGAGTTTCAGTTTGTTCTCATGGTGTGTCCTGTCTTCTAGCCTTCTGGCCCCCTGACCAGCAGCAAGCTCGGGCAGCATCCTGAGTAGAGGCCCTCTGCTGCCAACACTCCTTTCAAAGCTCCCACATTGGGTCTCGTCAGAGTCTTGTCTTAAAAGCCTACATTCCAAACCTCACACGATGCTTCTGCTTCCCTGCTCACCTAAGATCCCAATGCTCTATTAAAATACTTCATCGGCAGAGGGCAGGGATGCCCCCCCCCAAAAAAAAAACAAAAAAATACTTCATCGGTTTATTATTTTGCTCATTTTTTATTCTGTTTAAGGAGTAGATAGTAATCACAACGATTTTGAATTCCTCATCTGCTAACCAGCCTGTCTGCATCATTCATAGGTTTTACTTATATGGCATTCCTGCATGGTCTGTGGCTCCTCATTCTTCTTGTGTCTAGTTATCCTGTGTTACATGCTGGACATTGTGGATGGGTGCCCTGACGAGAACCTACATTGCTTTCTCTCCCTGTAAAGAGTGTTGTCTACTGGGAGGGAGTCACACTCTTGGACAATTGCCCAAATTCTATCAAAGCTGGGTTTTAGACTTGGCTCGCGTCACTTTATTTCAGCATTTTCCTTATTCTTACTCTGAAGACGTGGCCCTTCATCCTAAAGGATGAGGAAACCCCAGTGTTCTCATCATCCGCTGTGCTGGCTGTACCTGCACCTCATTCTTCCTTCAGAGGCTCGTGTGTGTGTGTGTGTGTGTGTGTGTGTGTGTGTGTGAGAGAGAGAGAGAGAGAGAGAGACAGAGACAGAGACAGAGAGACAGAGAGAGAGATCTGTGCTCAGTTCTCAGCTTCTACAACCACTGTTCTCCGGAAAGCCTCCTGGAGTCTCCCCCTGCACGTGCGCAGTCTAGGAATTGTTCAAGCACCCTCGGGTGTGGTGGGGTTTTTTTCCCCCATGCAAATTTTCAATTTGCTCCTCTACAGATTCCTCATTTTCAGATCCAGACCCCTCCCACCCCGGCTACCTCAGAAGCCCCGAACTTGGTTCTCTGCTTCCTCCACTTGCCAAGGCCATTACGGCCAGGGCTCCAGCATTTTGGAAAATGCCCTCAGGAGGGAAGATGAAGTGCATGTGAGGCTCACATGGAGTCCCTCAAGAACTATTGTTCTGTTAACTGCAGGCCCCTGCCTTACAGGTTTTGTCTAGGCCAACTGTTTTTTTCCGTGGGCGGATGCATGTGAGCCAGCCACCCAGCAGCGCTGGAATCTTCCTCGTATTTAAAGAGGTGGTAGTGGAAAGGGGTGGTGGGGGTGGTGCTTGTATGGTTAACAACACCCCAG
Source organism: Nesogale talazaci (assembly GCA_004026705.1). Classification (NCBI taxonomy): domain Eukaryota; kingdom Metazoa; phylum Chordata; class Mammalia; order Afrosoricida; family Tenrecidae; genus Nesogale; species Nesogale talazaci. The sequence goes on along the minus strand of PVJH01017335.1, from coordinate 34,357 downwards.
ACATATTCAAGGTACTTCATGGTCCTGCGTGGATTCCAGGTGTATCATTCGAATGCAAAAGAGTGCTTTTCTCTATTAGCCATTGATGCTTCAGTCCTGACTGACCCTCCAAAGGGTCAGCGGGCTATTTGAAGTCTTACAAAACCAATAACCAAGCCCCCTGTCATTGGATTGATGTCCACTCAGAGTGACCTATGAGCTGGATGGAATGCAGCTGTCTAGGGTTGCCAAGGCTGTCCGTCTTCCAGGAAGCCGATGGAAAGATCTAGCTGGTGGGCCCACTGCTTAACCCCTGTGCTGCCAGGCTCCTTCAAGTGCTTTCCAGTTTCTCACTTGTTTCACTCTCACCTGTAACTCAAAACCAAACTCACCGCCCTGGAGTGAACCCCAACTCACCGTGCAGCCCGACGGGACAGGGCGGGGCTGCCCCTGTGGGCGTCTGAGACTGCAACGCTTTACAGAAGCAGAAAGCCTCGTCTTTCCCCCAAGGAGCGGACGGAGGTTTCAAACTGCTGACCAGGTGGTGACTACGCCACACATATCCACCACACCGCTGTGGAAAAGCTGATGTTTGAACCCGCACTATGATTTGAAAAGGATCTCTTTTGCTTTTAGATTTGCTTGTAAATGTAAGCTATGAGAACCCTACAAGCCACCGAATTTCCTCCCGGCTGCATTTGGGATATGCAGAATCTGTTAGCTTCTCAATCTAAGCCTGATGGTGTTTCCTCTTTTGATCCTTCTGCTTCCACCTAAGACCCAGACACTTCCATCCTGCACCGAGCTCTTCCCTGGCCTCCTTGTGGCTCCTCGCCCTCCAGTTCAGTTCTCTGAGCAGCAGGCAGGCAGCTGATGGGGGGTGGAGGGTGGTGGCTAGTGAGGAACCCAGTCTAACCATGGAGCCACAGAACGGGTCAGCCTGAGGGTGGTGGCGAGAACAGCGGTTTGTTGGCAGGTTTGAACCACTGATCTTGAGGTTAGTTGCCAATGCCTAACCCACACATCACCAGGACTCCTCAGACAATAGCCCACAGCGTTTTTAATATCATGTTGGAAGAAATCCCTTGAGAGTATGAGTCCCTGGTTCTGGGACATTCGGACCAGAGTCTCGGGGAAGCCAAGGTCTATAAGTGCAATGTCGTTCACAAAGACCACGCTCTACAGCCTGCTTGGGGGTGTAGCAACTGAGGTCTTCAAAGCTCACAAGCAGCCATCTCAGGTGCCACCATTAGCCTCTCCCCATCTGGAGCACAGAAGAGTGAGGAAAATCAAAAGACAGGTGGGAAGAATTAGTCTCACATAGGAATCAACTGCACACACATCAGTCTCCACAACAGAGACCAGAAGAACTAGATGGTGCCTGGTGACCACGGCCAAGTGCTCTCAAAGAGTCCATGGGAAAGTTCTAGATAGAGCAAGGGAAAGAAGTGGAACAAAACTCACAAGGGACCCCTGAGAATAGGTCCTTTGTCACCTTTTAGGTCTGGAATGGATGGGACTTGTGCCCATGTTAGAATAGCCAACCATTTATGATCAAGGGGCAGCATGGACTCAGGACAGAGTTCCAAGGGCTGGGAGAGAAAGAAGAAAGGAAAAGGAAATACACGGGGAAAATGGGAATAGGCAGAGGTCCTTGAGGGGGTTGCAATGGATGTGTTGGAATAATGATGAAATGTAATCATGGATGATCCACTCTGCAAACCTTGACCTAGTTCACAAGCAAAGGTTTTGTTTGTTTGTTTTCCATCCTGTTGGTGAGAAATTGGGAGCACAAGTGTCACTATTATTAGAACCCTTCCTACTCAGGAACTGGGGAAATCTCAGTGAACTTTTGGGGCTATTCATCTTTCATTCACTCTCACTGATGGTTATCAAAAACCCAGGAATCTAAGTAGATTTGGATAGTCTAGGCAAGATGGGGCAGGATGGCGCTGATTAGGTGAGCAAGGGAAAGGAGGAGTGATCAGACAAGGCAGTGTTGGATTGAAATCACGGACTCTGGAGTCAGATGGCTTTGGATTCAAATTCTGCGATTTGTCAATTGGGTGTCCCAGCAAAGCACTATCCTCACCGTGCTTCATTTTTCCCCTCTTATCAAGCCCTTACTTTATGAGGAACTTCCAGGAATGAATGAGATGAATTATGTGTCACTTACTCTCTATGGGCCCTGTAGGATTTGGGCCTTTGTTGTATTGCTAAAGAACAATGTATGAAGCGATACCTTCCCGGTTGCAAGGAACTCATAATTCATATTGATTTAAGTCACAAAGCAGGAATGTATTGGCTCACATAACTGGGCGGTACCTACTTAGGTGTGTGCCATCAGGTGACGTTTGATCCAGGCGCAAAGCATTATGGGTTGAACTTTGTCTCTTTCCATCTTTTGCTCGGCTTTCTCCTGAGGTGATACCATTCTCAGGCTCGCTGTCCCCACATGGGGGCAGAGTGGACGCTCAGCAGAAGAGATTCTCTTTGATTCTCCAGGCCCTGCATTGGCTCAGGGGGGCTCTCATCCGGCTCACGCCCAGCCCATTCAGATGCAACCCCTGTCCGTGGCATGGTAGTGTGGAGAGGGAAAACAGACGGATACCAATTGGCCCATGTTGCATGCCAGAAGAGCTGACATGGCAGGATTGAAGCTGGAAGAGGGGCTGGGGTAGGTGGGTGGGGAGCGGGCAGAGAAGAGTCTGTAAAGCAAACTGATGGTGTCCTTACCAAAGCAGGGGAACAGGCAAACACAGCCAAGCTTGAGTCAGAGAGCCATTGAAGGCTTTAAGCAAGGGAAGGACAGGGTTGGGGTTTCCTTTTGAGATGATCACTCTGGTTGTTTAATAGCCAAGAGCTAGAAGGAAGAAGAGAGGGAGATGGAGAGAGGTATCGGATCTTGATGCCAGGTACCCAGGGGACAGGGACAGTGGCATGGATAGGCTGGTGGGGGACTATGAAAGGGGAGCATAGCAGGGTTTGGTGACAGAGTGGGGCAAGGTGGGGACAGGCAGACCTAGAAGATGTTAGGATGGATGATTAGAAGATAAAGAGTGAGTTGTCAACTGGGTGTCCCAGCAAAGCACTACGCTCACCGTGCTCTGGATATGCGGAGCTTGAAGAGCCTTGGGATACTGAGAGGGAGGAGGGAGGCCCCTGAGGGGCCGTCATTTGGGGTACAGAATTCCACCTCTGGGCATTTTTTTGTCGGTCTCCTATAACATACAAACAGATACATTAAATTGAATTACACATGTGGAGAACCATGAATTAGAACTGATGAAATGGTAACCTATAACCCTAACCACATGCCTGGTATGCCCAGTAAAATGCACTAGATCCCAGGCTGATGACCTGGAGGTGGGGGGTGCAGGGAGGGGGACTGGCACGGGAGCAACGTGCTGAACTCTTCAGAGAATGGGTTCTCAGGATTCCGTGTGGCCAATCCATCCCCACCCCCTTCTCTTCAAGAGAAAAACGTCTTTATGGAAGGAATCCTTGGGCAGGTGGTTGGTGAGGAACAGGACGGTAGGAACCTGCAGAGATTGGTGGTTAAACGGTCATGGCCCTCAGGGGCTCCCAGTGCAGCTGTGGTGAGAAATCAGTGAGCAAAAAAATGCCAGGGAGGCAGCCCAGCAGCCACGCGGAGGCCCAGGGCTCAGGTGGCAGAGACTGGGGGACCTCAGACAAGGGAACCAACGTGGGGCTGGGAGCATCTGTGCTGGCTTCCTGGAGGTGTCCTCAGAATTCCAGGCAAAAGCAGAGAGCAGGAGCTCCAGGGGAAGGTGTCCTCCCATACCCTCACCCCCAAGCATCCTGGGTCCCTGAACACTAGCCAGTCACTGAAGCTTTTAATGGGAACTGGGAAGTTGCCCAGGAACGCCAGGGTGGGGTGCGGTAGGGAGGGACTGAAGAAGGGGACGGGTGTGCTGGGCTGGGAAGAACTCCAGGGGTCTCCCAGACATCCTGGGGTATTCAAGAAAGAGCATTCCTTGTTCCCAATTCAGTGACAATCCTCACCTCTTGTTCTCTGTATAGATCCCCACCCGTGTATGCTTGACCGTCACCAAGGCAGAGAGCCCCTAGAAGCATTATTATGAGTTTCCAGCATGGATGCATGAGGATGTAACGGGGCAGGGAAGAGGGAGGTCAGAGCAGAGGGCCCTCTAAGAGGGAAAACAGGGTCAATGAGAAGGGTCTGATTTGGGGAGGTGAAAGGATGCATGGGGCTTGGGGGGACGGGGAGGTACTTGTCTCTCCCACTGAAGAGGGATTACCTGCCTGATTCCCTCTCCAGGGCCCAGGGGAGGGGGCTGTGGTGGCCTTCATTCTAGCCTCAGTGGACCTGGCTTGGCCCCAGATCTGGCAGGGCCAAGCTGGTGAGCAGGCGCACGCGCGCGCGCGGATGGATGGGGTGGGGTGATGGAGTCAGCTTCCCATCCATTAGGCCCACGGCCCAGGCGGCTAATGCTGGGCACACCCTCGGCCCTCGTCTCGGTGCTGGTACCCACTTAGGCATCGTGAATATTTTACGTGGCGTGGCCAGGGGATCGATGTCTCATTTTTAGCTCAGTGTTTATGGCACTCATTGAACTTCCACTCGCAAGGTGGTCGGGAGCACCCGGGGAAACTGAGGCGAGGGTCGGCACGGAGGGCAGCCCCCAGAAGAGCGCCCGGGATGGCTTTCTTGCTTCTCTAGCCTCCTGGGACGTCTGCCACCCTAACCATCCAGGCAGGCTCTGGTCCCTTAGGAGGGACGCTCACAGCCTCTGCCACACTGCCAGTCCCGCTATCAGTTTCTCTCCCCTGGGGTCAGATTATCGTCCCCATCTCCTGGATGAGAACACTGAGGTTTCTCTAAAATCCAAAGCCAGGCACATTGTGCTTGAGTGGATTCGGGCTCTCAGCCATACTTCAGGGCCCCAGAAAACAGAACTGGTTTTTGTGGGGATGTTTAGAGCTTGTGGTCTGTGGGCCCATCCAGGAAAGGGGACCCAAACAGCTCCAGTAACGGCGATTTTTTTTTTCTCACCATGGATCGGAAAAGATTTTTTTCACCATGGCCTGGGCAGACAGCAAGGGACTCCCAGCCCTCTCCACCCCCACCCCCCTGTCCCCATGCGCGGGACGGGCTCCACGGTAACCACTTGGGCTGCTTCGTGATCTGTGGCCGCTCTGCCAGTCCACCCTCTGGACCACGGTTCACTCATCTGTAAATCGATGGGAAAGAACGGCCCACTGGGAAAGCCCTCCTTCAGGTACCGAGTAAGCTCGAAGACTCGGCCCCTGGACCGGAGCTCCGGGAAGCTCTCCGCAGCCTCGAAGCTGCGGTTTCCCACATAACCCCGCGGAGCTTGGCGCCCAGGGCGCAGGACATGCGCAATGAGGACTTGTTGGATGACCCGGTGGGTAGCCCAGGCTCCATAAATGGAAGCGGCTTTGGACCAGACCCCAGGTCCAAATAGCGCTCAAACAGTGGCGAAGCAAAACAGGGCAAGATTTCCCCCTCTTTTCAGACAAAGGACTGGGGGCGGGGGCTGAGGGGGAGACACAGAAAGACGTGGCGTCCGCAGCACCCGCACCTCCCGCGCGCCCCGTCCCCTGTAGGCGCTGCGTCCCGGGTACGCAGGACCCGCTAGGGCGCAGCAGAGAGTCACGGTCTGACCTTCGGGCCGGGCTCCGGGACTGGGAGATCCGGGGCTCCGCCCAACCACGCCCCGCGCCCGCCCTCCCCGCTTCGGCGTCTGTTGCGGCTTGCCTTCACCTGCTCCAGGAGGGAGCACTCCACAATCTAATTAATGCCATCCGGCCCCACGGGCGCTTAGTCGTTTCCTGTCGGTTCTTCCCCAAGGCGCAAACTCGAGCGCGCCACGTCCGCCCGTCCTAGAGAGAAAGCGACTTGACCAAGGTCACGCAGCAAAGTTAGGCTTTGAACTCCGGGCCACACTTTATTTAATGCCAGCGCCGACGCCCTCTCCTGAAAGCGCCCAGTTACACGCAGGTTTCCAGAACTGGAGAACTTTAGACACTAACTTCTCTGTTCTCCAAGGGGCCAGAGGAAGGCAAGTTGAATCTCGGACCGAGGTTGAAGGTGGTGGGAATGCTACGGGGCGAGAGGGCTTCCTGGGTCTCCCAAATGCGAGCACCCCTCCCCGAGATGGTCAGATAAGGAGTGGAGCCCAGCTCCTTGGACCGTCTTCCACTCGGACACCCGGGTCCTTCCTTCCCCAGCCACTCCGAGAAGCCGCCGACCGCGCGGCCTCCCTGGGGATGGCCGGGTAGTCCGGGCGATGAGCCAACCTCCGTCCCGGGCAGAACTGCGTGGGGCGGGGCTCTCCACCCCCACCCCCCACCCCACCCCCCGTTCTCGGGTTCGCGCCGGGCGGGGTCGCAGCCGGCGCCTCCCAGTGTGGTCGCCGCGCCTAGGCCAATGAGCGTGCGGGGAGCCGCGATGGAGCCTGGGGCGGCCGGGAGGGCCCCGGACCCCTGCCGCCGTCGCGCCCCTGCGCCCCCGCGCCCGCGGGGCTGGAGTGGGGGCGACAGAGTGGCGGCGTCCGCACCCGGCATGGAGGCGCTGCTGGCCCGCGCCGGCCGCCCCAGCTACGCTCCGCGCCGCCGCGCCTCAAAGTTTGCGGGGTGACTCGGAAAGTTGCGCTCGGGCTCCGCAGTCGCGCAGTGTCCAGCCTCTGGAGCTGCGCCGCTCGCCACCGCCGCCGCCCTCCGAGGGACCTGGGCCCGCCGACACCGCAGCCCCGCCTGCCGGGGGCATGTGAGCTGCCACCGCCCCGAGAGGCCGGGCGGGCTGCACCGGCCCCGGCGCCTCCCAAGGCAGCGCGCGGGTCAGGGGCGCGCCCCGGCCCCGGCCCCCCGGGCCGCCATGGGCATCCAGGGCATGGAGCTGTGCGCCATGGCTGTGGTGGTGCTGTTGTTCATCGCCGTCCTCAAGCAGTTCGGCATCCTGGAGCCCATGTCCATGGAAGGTAATGCCCGGTCTGCCCACCGCTGGGGCGCCCGGCTCGGGAAACCGGAGCCCTGGTGATGCAGGGGTGGAGCGCCCGGCTTCTAAACGGAAGGTCGGCGATTCGAACGCGTCGGCCTCTGAGGTGCAGAAAGAGGTGGCGGGGCCTTCGGTGACGCCTGACGGCCTTGACAATCCAGCGAGCAGTTCTATTCTGCCCCAAGGGCTCCCTGCGAGTCCACGTCGACCCGATGGCAGCGGGCTTGGCTTTGGTTTGATGGTCTATGGGAAAGGATGAGAATTCGCGCCCTGGGCTCCATTCTGCTTGCGCCTCGAGGCTGTAGCAGCCTGGCTCCCCGCCTTCTCCTCCTGGCTTCCGGCTTCCCAGGGCTGTGCTAGGGAGGACCAGGGAGGGCAGAGGGTTGGGGCGCCTAGAAGCCCCAGCAGCTATCAGCCACGGAACTTGGGATGGGTGTGAGGGAGGTGCCTGGTGACTGAGAGGCATCCCTGGCCATCTTATTTAGGGCAGTCTATCTGCGTGGCCTCTGGGAAGCACCACTCGACTGGTGCGGATAGCGACGACTAGACGGACCACCCGCCAGGGCGACTGGCAGCGATGAGTTATGAGAAGTCCCTGCCAGATGATGGGGTCCACCCCCCACCCCACCTGGCAAAGCTCAGGTCCCCAGGATCAGGTACCAGACCCTCAGACACCGCATTTCTGTCCCAGTAAAATGTTAACTGAGAATCCAGCTCTGCCCTGATGATAAGAACTTCCAGGGGAGGGTGGGGGGCGTACCTGACAGACCCCTTGGTTAGGTTTCCAAACCTTGAGACCCACCTACAACTTCTGGGAAGGTAAGGAGAGGGACTCAGCCAAGGGACACTCCCCCTGAAGGGGCCTAGGCTCCCTTAGGCTGTAACTTCCCCTCCTGGCAGTTAAAGAAACAGTCTCCAGATGTAGCTCTGGGTCTGGGTAAAGGTCCGCCTGAGCTGTTCTGTGTGCCCCTCGGTCCCTCTGAGGATGATGGATGGGTGTGCCACCTGTACCCGCAGTTTGCTGACCTTGCCAGTCTCTAGCTCCTAGGACTAAAACCCAGAGGTTGGTGTGGGGGCGGGGCGAGAAAAACCTGCCCGCCTCTGAGCTGCCCCACTGGTGGGCCCCCTGGAAGATGCTTTGGCAACCCTGGCCAGGGCCTACTGCGTGGAGGAAGGGCTCAGGGCCCAGAATGAAGCCCCCCAGCCTCTCCCTCTGCCATCAGAGGTCCAGGAAGTTTATGTGCCATGTGTGACCCATAAGCCATTGGTGAGTTCTCCCAGGCTCAGAGAGAAAGGGCTTGTTCAAGCATTTTCTGGGAAGGGGCTATCTTGGGGAGGAAAGTAGCCCAAACTGGGCCTTGACTGGACCCAGGCCCTGGTGGGTGGGGCAGGGGCAGCTGGGGTGTGGAGGGATCCATAATGAACCCCGGGGATGGGGTGGGATCCAGGCTCTTGGCATGGGGTGTGGGTATGATGAGCATCCTGTACTGCTGTGTCCTCAGGGCCCAGGCCTCCCTTCTCAATGGGAATTTCATCCATTTACAAAGGCCTTTCCCATCTGAGGAGTCCTAGTGGCAGTTTGAAACCAGCAGCCAGCTCCGAGAGAGAAAGAGGAGGGATTTCTACTCCCATAAAGAGACTCGAACTTGGAAACTCACAGGGACGGTTCTACCTTTTTTTTTTTTTTGGCATCACTGCTCTCCGGTGGTGGGAGTAGGAGGCCCAGCCCCACTGCTGGAATTGAACCTTCATCCCAGTGGTCTACCTTGTCTTATAGCGTCTCTATGAGGCAGTACTGACTCGCTGGCAGTGAAGGTTTTTGTTCATTTGCTTGTTTCCTTACATGGATCCTGGGGTGGGGTCGGATTTGGTCAGTGCCCAGGCCTTCATAGAACCATTGCTCTTCCATGTCACCTGAGCCTACTGGCACGACCAGGGGTCAGGGCACCCCACCAGCCTCACTTGCACCAACACTGCAAAGTCTTCCTAAATGACCTTGTCTCACAGTCCAGGGCCATCTGAAGTTTGCCCTGGTGATTCCTAAGGAGAAGAGATTTTTTTTTTTAAACAAACAAGGTGGGTCTAAACACAACCAAACTCACTGCCATCAAGGGTTCCTGGCTTCTGGCAACCCCACAGGATGGACCCCGCTGGCTTGCAGCAGCCCTGCAGGACAGTGGAACGACCGCACAGGGGTTCCCAGGCTGTCATGTTGATGGAGGCAGATGGCCAAGTCTTTCCCGACTGCTGTGGCTGGTGGATTCACACTGCCCCCTTGGGCTTCAAAGGCGAGGGCTTCACCACTGTGCCAGCAGGACTTCTCGTAAGGCCCGCTCACAAAGTCCAGTTCAAGCTCAGTGAGTTCTCTTGTCTGCAATAGGTGGGTCTTGGCACAGTGGAAGGAGCACAGAGCTTCAGGGTCAGCCACGCCTGGCCTGGGATCCTCTCACCCCCACACCAAGCCAACCCAGACTCACTGCCATCCAGTGGATGCTGACCTACAGTCACTCTCTTGGACAGGGGAGAGCAGTCCCCATGAGTTTCCAAGACTAATTCTTTTGTGTGTGGGGGTGGGGGGGGGAGGGAGGGCGGCGCATCACTGCCTCTGGTGGTCGTGGGCGCTATCCAGTGCTGCTCCTGGGAGCCGCCACTGGATTTGAACCGCCAAGCCTGCGGGTTGCAATCCCGCACTCAACCACTTACACCACCGGGGCTCAACCCTGATTGTAATTCTTTATAGGAGTAGAAAGCCCCGTCTTTCTCCTTTGGAGTGGCTTATGATTTTCAGCCACACACTGGCTATAAAAATCTGTTAGTCTTGGGCTGAGCCCCAGTGGCATTTAAGTGGTTGAGTGCGAAACTGCAGTCCGCAGGCTTGGCGGTTCGAATCCAGTGGCAGCTGGGTAGCGTCCACGACCACCAGAGGCAGTGATGCCCACAAAAAAAAAAATCTGTTAGTCTTTTTGAGCCTCAGTTTCACCATGTGCAAAAGGGGGAGGGGCTAATAATAATACCTGTCCTGGAGGGCTTTGGCAGGGTGTTAGCCAGTCAGTGGGCCTTTAATGGTCACAGGCTGCCACTGTGAATCTTGCAGTCACCAGAGCTAGCCAGAGAGTGATAATATGAATACCAGAACTGATGTGTGATTGGAAAGGTTTTCTCACTCAGGCCGTCTTTCTCCAGCCTGGGTCAGAAGGAGAGGATTGTATGTGGCAGATGCTCTTCGTGGATGTGGAGTCCTGTCTGGTGATGGCAGGGTCTAGGGACTGTCAGATGGCCCTTCCTCAGTATTGCATGAGCGTGGCAAGGGGCCTGGTACCCCAACTCCCCGCCAACCATGCACATGTGTGGTTGGGCATGTCTCAAGCCTTCTCTGAACTACTGTTTCAAGGGAAAGACCAGAATTGCTAGGAATTAATGGATTGGGGTTTTAGGAATACAGCTATCGAGAAGCAGGTGAAGAAATCAAAAAGTCTTCCTCTTTCTGCCCTGGGTCCCCCCGTCAGTCTCTGTCTGTGGCTGACCTCCTGCTCCACCTTTCCATTCTTTGTTGTACAACCACTATATAAGCCCTCTTACTGAGGGACTTCTTTTTTTATTGACCCTCTACCTGACCATGCATGATGCCCTTCTCCAGAAACTGATCACCTTCCTCAGGGACGTGGCTGTACTTCTTCCAAGACAGATGTGCTTCTTCTGGTAGCCCATAGTACCGTCAATATTCAAGTATAAGTCGACCTGAATATCAGCGGAAGTACCTAATTTTACCACAAAAACTGCATTAAAATGTGCTGGAAAAAAAACCCAGTTTTACACGAGTCTATACGGTATGTTTCATGCTTGTCACCCACATCAAACTTCAAAGGCATCCTTTCATCTCTGGCCTACCTTATTCATGACTCAACTTTCACATATGAGGTGAACCAGGAGACCATCTTTGGGGCCTGGGGCACCTTCGTTCTTGAAATGACAACTTGGTTTTTGAAAATGTTCAAGAGATCATTTGCGGCAGGTTTGTCCCATTTGATTTCTGTCTTTTGATTTCTTCACGACTGCTTCTGTGGGTGACCATGGGAGTCTCTGACGGCTTCAACCTTCTCTCCATCTAGAGGGTTCAGTAGTCTGGGTGTGAAGAGTTTAGTTTCCTTTATGTTGAGGTGTGATCCCTACCACTGGCCGTGGTCTTTGATCTTCACCAGAGTTTCAAGTCTCTTCATTCCTGGCCAGTAAGTTTGTGTTGTCCACATATGTCCCTTCCTGATGCCACAGTCACATTCAGCAAAGAGATGGTAGGAGTATAGCAAAAGGACCCAACCCTGACACAGGCCATTTCTGGTCTTACACGACATCCCTCGTTTGAGTCTCTATATACGTTCTAGTCTATAGATTGGTTTGGTGTGACCACAAAGAAGTGTTCTAGATTCCTCATTCTTCTCAGTGTTCTCCATAACGTTTTTTATGAACCACACACGGTTATTGAAACACAGGTGACTGTCTTTCTGCAACACTCTGCTTTCAGCCAAGACCCACCTGACAGCAGCAGTGAGGTCCTTTGTGCCACATCCTCTTCTGAATCCAGCTTGAATTTCTGCCTGCTCCCTGTCGGTGGACAGCTGCAGCCAATCTGGAGTTCTCTTCAGCAGCGTTTTACTTGCACACGATAATTAGTGGTGTTCAAGGATGGGCACAAACATGGATTCCTTCCAGTAGGCCGGCCTTCCACATTTCTTGGCCTAGACGAGTGAGTGTTTCACGTGCTTCATCGGCGAAGTTGAAATTTTTCAATCGGTGTACTGTTGACTCATGAATTTTGCTTTTCGACCAATGCTTTTGATGTGACTTGGACGTCTTCCTCCAATACCGTCAGTTCATGATCATAGGCTACCTTCTGAAGTGGTTGGACGTCAACCAGTTCTTTTGGGGGACAGTGACTCTGTATTTCTTCCATCTTCTTTGGATGCTTTCTTCCCCCCTCATTCAGTATTTGGCCCCTAAAATTCTTCAGTGTTGAAACTTGAATGTGTTTCTTTTTCTTCGCCCCTTGAGTTCATTCACTTCCATTGAGCGTTCATCAGTCCGGAGAGCAGTCACTTGATCCAGGACAAGAGGACCGGGCTGAGGCGAGTTGTTTGACCTTCTTCGGGAATTGACCACTGAGGCAGATCACCAGCAGGGAGCTCAGACCCGGCAGGAGGCCAGGCCACCTGGGGGCTGAAAGGTTCCAAGTGGTGGGATGATGTCTGTAGCTTGTCTTTGGGGAGTGGGGGGTGGGCATGTAGCTTGTCTTTTAAGCTATGTGACATGAAGGAGCTTCTCAGTGCCCGCCAGCCTGGCCATGGCAAAGGCACAGGAGCCCGGAGCTGTCGGGATGTCCCAGCGCTCCACTGAGAGGGTCTAGCTGGGTTTTGGATCGTGGACCTCATAGGGACCAGGATGAGAGGTGAGCCTCTAATCTCCCGTGAGCAGCTGCAGACTTTCTAAGTGGTGCTTAAGAAGGCCCGCAGAGGCCCCCGAGTCCATAAACCTGCAAGAATGGCTACAGGTATCCAGCGCCCCCCTGGATAATATTCTGAAATAATATTCTGAAATAATATTCTCAACAGAAGTTCAAGTTCCCCAATGGCTTGGAGGCTGGGACTCTCCTTTGTAGCCTTACTCCAGGCCATGCTGGAGGGGGCCTGGGTCTGAGCAGCTGCCTCTGAAGAGCTGGGACAAGAGCTCCTCATCCAGGTCTCTGACTCTCAGACAGCCCCCTCCCCCACCCCCAGCAGAAACCTGAACACCTAGTCTAAGCAGAGGCCCTGTCATACCAGCCTCTCTTACAGCCCTTGGTTTTCTCACAGCCCCTGTCCTACTTAAAGCACAGAACAGCGTGCTTTGGGGGGTGCTGGGCCAGGGGGTTGGGGGAAGGAGGGGCTGTGGGAAGTAGCTCCACCAGGTGTTGGGCCCAGGTGCACAGGAACTTGATCTCGCTGAGGGCAGGACTGAAGAACTGGGACAGGGCCTGACATCAGGCAGCTGCTCATAAATCGGTATGGCGTTCCTGAAGGAATCAGGCAACACAGAGAGAAGTTGAGGTCTCTCCTGGCTGTAGTCCCTGGTTTTAAGCCAGGTCTAGTGAACAGTCACCCCCCAAACTTCACTGCCATCGAGTCCCTTTGGCCTCCTAGTGGCCCTGCCGGGAAGAGTCGAACCGCTCCCGCTGTTTCTGAGACAGTAATTGGATATGGGAGTCAAAAGCCCAGGCTTTCCCCTCAGAGCAGCTGGTGGTTTTGAACTCCTGACCTTGTGGTTCACTGTCCAATGTGTATCCACGGCACCACCAGGGTTATTCTTGTTCTGACCAAGGATGCTTTGGTCAGGGTGTCCCTGAGGGCCAGGCACCAGAAGTGCTCCAGACAGGGGGGCTCACCCAGCATGCCCTGCATTGTGTCAGCAATGTGCCCCTCTGGCCCCAGGGCTGCAGGCCTGCTGGGGGTGGGGTAGGCATCCCTAGAAGGAGAGAAGTCGGCTCCAATGGTGGCATCTGCTGGAGACTGGGGACCTACTGGGCCAGTGGACCTACTATGGCAGGAGGACGTCTAGACTCAGGCTTTGCCAAGCGATTATCACTCCCACAGGTAATCCGGTGACGGTTGGGCTTGAGAAGGGCGCCTTGCCCGACCGCCTCTTGTCAATCCACGAGGTCCCGGGGCTCCTCTGGGGGCAGTGAGGGTCTACGTGTTTCCTGCCCAGCAGGGCCTGAGGACTGAGACCCGCCAGTCCAAGGCAGGGCAGGGTGGAAGTCAGCTGCCTTCCAGGGAAGCCCGTTTGACTACAAGGTGAGCTGCGTGTGTCTGGTCCCCAAATCCCCTTGAACGGCCAGACTCCGGTGGGAAATTCCAGATCTGACTGTGTCTTCCACGTGGCTTGGAGGCTGGGTCCCTGGGGTGGGGGTTCCATCCCTCCAAGTCCTGGGAGGGGCGTCATTTCAGTGAAGAATGAACGATACTGCAGCATTTTTCCAGTCAAGTGGAGAGTGGGTATATATTGGGCTACTAATGGCAAGATCCATAGTTCAAAACTCCTTGGGAGATACGGGGCTGGGGTGGGGGGCCGGGGGGAGGGATGTTTCTACCCCTGGGTTTTGGAATGACTGCCTCAGAAGCCCACAGGGACAGTTCCACCCTGCAGGGTCACTCTGAGTCGACAGTGAATCTGGTTTGGGTTTGAGAGTTCTTAGATGGCACAGTCAGCCCTCAGCCTCTGTCCATGCTCACAGGCGTGGGGTGGGGAGTGTGTGTAAATCACGGCACGGCCCTCAGACACACGCAGTCAGCAAGACATCTGGGACCTCCCCTCAGTAAATCACGTTAGACCTGGAAATGCACCATTAGCGCACGGGAAGTCCATCGGGTTTTGCAAGGCGACTGTGTGGATGCTTCTTGAAATATCAAATTCTTACTGAAAGGAAATTAAGCCCGGTGCCCCTGCCTAGCTGGTAACCTGAGCTCGGCCTGCTAGCTTCACATCCCAGCCAGCCCCTGGCTCCTGCTGAGTGATGGACACTGGGCACAGGGGGACACACGCACATCCTCAGAGCCTGGGTCTGAAGGGGACAGGGACTGTGGTGACAGAGGGCCGGGAGACCTTGAGCGGGCACGTCAGGGAGCAAGCTCCGTAGGGATTGGAGCCAGCCAACCGGAAGAACACGTTGGAGGAAGGTTGCTGCAGATGGGGAGACAAGATGGGTGGGGGCTGGCAGGGGAGCAGGCTCAGGAGACGGTTCCCGAGACTCCCACCATTATCTTTGCCTCACCCTTCCCTGCCGGAAGCTGCAGGCAGCCTCCACACGAGCCTCGCCGAGGGGCTGGCAGCCACCCAGCGAGGCCTCCCCAGCCTTGTGCACAGTGGAACAGGCAACACTCGGAACTCAGCTCTGTCGGACAGAACTGCCCCTGTGGCTTTTGGAAACCATTCTTTACGGGAGTAGGAAAGCTCATCTTTCTCTCTGGGGGTGACAGGTAGTTTCGAACTGCTGACCTTGCAGTTCAACACAATTCAACACAATTGAATTCAACACAATTCAACTCTGTGCCACCCGGGATCTTCTGGAGTAGGCTCAGAAGAGCCCTCTCCTGCAGTTTGTTGGGTACCAGCCCCCACAACCGAATGGGTCCAAGGGGCAATTGTGTAATGGAGAAGGAGATTAAAGAGACCTCAGACAAGACAAAGCACGCCAGGGCTCACCTCCACAGTCACAACTTTGGAGGTCAGGTCCACCCCGAGGGAGAGAATATAGTTCCAAAAGAGGCTTAGACGAGGGGGCGTGCAAGTCCCCCCAATTACAGGTAACCACATATGTAACCAAGCGGGCTCTACATGAACCCTAAAAGCCCCTGAATTCATTGAGGGAGTACCTAACGCCAGGGGCAGGTAAGGGGGAGTGGCTGTCTTCAGAGTCTAAGAGAGCAATAGCATATGTCTGTTCTTATATTTAAAGCTGCCGGCTGGATAGCTATCAGCCATGTCCTTGGAAAACAGCTCTGCTCACCACTATACCACCAACGCCGCACGGGCCATGTGCTTGTAAGAGGTAGCTTTAAGACAGCACTATTATGAGAGGATCTAGTGCGGAACAATATTGATTATGAGAATGTGATTGGTATCTCTAATACACAAGGGTGAAGGCCTCCCTCCACCCCAGAAACCCAGCCTGTCGGGCTCCTGAACATAGGAGAATAAAGGATTCATCTGTATACACTCTCTTTCCGTCCTCTGCCTCCCACAGCCCTCTTTCCCAAGCCTCTGCAGCAGATGTGGGGGAAAGACGGTTAGAGTGACAGTCTCAGAGACTCACAGGGGCAGTTCCACCCTGTCCTACCGGGTTACGATGAAGCAGACCAATCCACTCAGGGTGTCTGTGACATTCCTGTTGTAGCCGTACTACGGGGAAAAGGCAGCTGGACTCTGACAAATTGCTTGTTTGATCCCCAAACTGAAAAAAAAAAAAACTCACTGCCAACTCACGGCATAATCCAGTTCATTACAACTCACAGGACAGGGTACAAGAGTTCCTGTGGATTCCCCAGGCTGGAACTCCTTTCAGAAGGAGACAGCATCATGGTGTTGCTGCCCAGCAGCTTGGAGTTTCGAACTTAGCATAGCCCACTGTGTTAGGCAGGGTTCTCTGGGAAAACAAAACCAGGACACTTATGGGATAGGTTTATAAAATACAAAGGAATACAACAGCCAATTAGTCCACGCAGCAGTACAGAGGGCTGAGTTCAACTCACTGTTGTGGAACATTCAATATATGAGTCCTTCAACACATGAGGGCTGCAGGGTCCAAGGTCAAGGAAGCAGACAGCTGAGTCTTCCCTCGGGCAATGCAGGCAGCGTCCACCCTCAGGCAGGAAACTTCAGGGCAAATCACCAACAGTCAGCAGTTCAGGAGCTTAGCAAAACTGGCCAGGATGGATATCGAACTCAAGCAAAGCAAGATGGCAGGCTCCACCAGTCTCAAGTTCAAGTGATGTATACCCAGCAGCCTGGGGAAGCTGGTCTCGAAGGAACCACAAGCTCCAAGCAGCAAGATCCATGGGTTGGCAGTCCCACAGGAAGTGTTGCTTACAAGTTGAGGCAAAGAACTCGCTAAAGCAGCCACATGCTGGTCCAATCACCAGAGAGCAAGAGAAGAGAGAGGCGGGCCTTGCTGAGCCATTTATCTCTTTGCCCTCCAATCAAACTGTGACCTGATTAACCCCACATGTTCCTATTGATGAGGTCGGCACGATAAACCTACCTATCACACCCACCACCAGGAGCTAAAACGTTTGCCCTGGTTACTTTGGATACTTTGGTGGTGGCAGGTGTCCGGGACTAACCCCTGGAAAAGGGTAACAGGGCTGAGGAGGGTGAGGCAGAAGGGAAGAGCAGAGGGTAGAAACAGGCCGATGACGTCACAGAGTTGCCCTGTGTAGGGCCTCTTGGTGTGATGGGGAAAACGGGGCTAGACAAAATGACCAGTTAGGCCATCAGCGGTCAGTGTTTTCTAGGAAGAGACTAAATCTTTATGGATTTTTCTTTTCTTTTCCTTGAGTGGTAACCCATACCAAAGGCTACCATCTTTGATCTTCACCAGCAAGGGCTTCAAGTCCTCTCCCTTTCAGCGAACAAGATGGTATCATCTGCATGTTGCAGCTTGTTAATAAGCTTCCCTCCAGTCCTGCTGCTACATTCTTCTTCATATAATCCAGCTTCTCTGATGATTTGCCCCGCATACAGAAAGAATAAGTATGATAGGCAGGTACAAGGCTGACACACACCTTCCCTGCATAGTCCACGAAACAAGGACACATCTTTCTGGTATTCTCATCTTTCAACCAAGATCCACCTGTCATCAGCAATGATATCCCTTGTTCTATGTCCTCTTCTGAATCTGGCCTGAATTTCTGCTGCAACCCTTGTTGGATGACCGTCAGAAAAATGTTACTTGCACATGCTATCAGTGCTATTGTTCTGTAGTTTGAGCATTCTGTTGGGTCACTTCTCTTTAAGATGGATACAGATTAGGAGGAGACAGAGGGATCGCAGGGGACAAAGGAAATGAAGCTGAAGCTGGACAGATGCTTATGGATCCTATCAGGATGCTGACTTTCTTAGTGAGCCGGGAGGAGAGTGTCGCACTGGGGTATGCCGTGCTCCTTCCAGAAGGGTCCTCCTGTGTTTTGGAGAACTGCCTTTCAAGTCTGAGCAGGAGGTTTCAGATGGAGAGGTGATGGAGACTTGGAGCTTTGTGGGGCTGGGAAGTGGGAAGGCGTGTCCACAATCAGGACAGACTCATGTGGAAAGTAGAACTGGCAGGATCTGCACCAGGATTGGGTGTGGGAGGACAGCAGAGTCAGGGACTTCAATTTGCATTGCTGGCAGGATGGAGTTGTCATCCGCGGATACGGAGGAAGAGGATTGGGAGACAAGATTGGTCAGGAACTCGGTGTGGACATAGTCCAGTTGAGAGACTGCTAGGATGGTCCTTCAAGTGCTGATGGCAAAGGGGCACTGGAGCTTAGAGTTGAGCAGTGAGTCCACCCTCTCCCAACTTCCAGTGAAACTGGACTACTTCAATTGCAAGTTGAAGTATGTAGACTTTAAGCAGAGGTTCCCAAACTTATATGGTCTACTGTCCTCTTAAAAAAAAAAATTCAGGCTGAGCCCCGGTGGCGTAATGATTGTGCGTGGGACTGCGGCCCACTGGGATGGAGGTTCAATTCTAGCAGCAGCTCCACAGGAGCAAAGGCTGGGCCTCCTACTCCCACGACCAGAGGGCAGTGATGCCTAAAAAACAAAATTCCTCATGGCCTCTCTAGCAATGAAAACCTTTTGTACTCCAGTCCAGAATCCAGGATAAAGTGTAGGTATCTGCTCTTATAATGCCCTTAGATCATTCCACATACCACCGGGGGGTGGAGGGGGGTGGGGGTGGCGCCCACTTTGGGAAACTATGATTCCCTTCTTTGCAGTTTGTATCCTACTGAGTTTGACACTCTCCGTGTGCTTACTGAGTTGGTTCTTCAGCGGAGACCTCTCAGGAAGACTACACGTGTACATGGTGGTCTCCAAGCACCCTCTGTGTCATCTCCACCTAAAGTGTTTTCCCCTCTCTCACGTTCTCTTTTTCACCCTCTCATACCCCCATCTCCTTTCTTGCTTTCTCTTCCCCTCTCATTTCCTCTTACTTTCTTGCTCTGGGGACTTCAATACATTTTTTTTGGCATCACTGCCCTCTGGTGGGAGTGGGAGGCCCAGTCTTGCTCTTGGAGAGCTGCTGCTGGATTTGAACCGCCAAGCCAGTGGGCTGTGCTCAACCGCTATGCCACCGGGGCTCAGTCAACTTCAATACTTTTTAAATAGGTCAACTAACTCCGAATAAATGTGGATAGAGGCACACAGGTCTGTGAATCTCACAGAACTCAGCCTGACACCAGTCATCTGCCTTTACCCCCAGGTCTCTCTCCCATCCCACCCACAGAAGCTATTACCAGCCCAATTGGTGTTTATCATTCCTTGAGTTTGTTTTCTTACTTAAAATTTTACCTCATATATCCCTGTGGGAATATTTTTTTTTTAGTTATTTTTGGTTTTGAATTTTATTAAAATTCTAGGATTTAAAAAAATTATTAAAAATTTTTTAAATTTTGGGCTGAGCCCTGGTGGCATAATGGTTGAGTGCGGGACTGTGGCCCACGGGATTGATGGTTCAAATCCAGCAATGGCTCTCCAGGAGCAAGACTGGGTATCACGCACGACCACCAGAGGGCAGTGATGCCCCCCCATTTTTTAAATTTTATTAAAATTCTAGGCTTATTGTTTTTTATCATCCACCATTGCTTTTCTAAGGCCTGTTCATATTTTTGTGTGTGACTATAGTTCATTCCTTTTATGAGACTGTGTAATATTTCATCAAGGGTCCATAACACAAGATATTTATCTGTTCTATCATCAGGGGGCATTTTTATTAATATTATTTTGGATGCCTCGAGGAAGTCTCCTTGTGCATGTTTCCTGCACATTTATGCTTCTGTTTTTCTAGTTGGCATCATGGTTACGAGTTGGGCTGTAAGTCACAAGGTCAGAAGTTTGAAACCACCAGCCGCTCCCTGGACAGGAGATGACCTTTCCACTGTAAAGAGTTACTGTGTGGGCATCTCAGATGGGCAGTTCTACCCTGTCCTGGTTGCATGAATGGACAGTGACTCAGTGAGTTTGGGTTTTATACCCGGGAAAGGATTGGTGAGCCTGAGGGTATGCGCCAGTCCCTGGAGACATGGGTCCTGGAAAAGGACATCATGTTGGCAAAGCAGAAGATGGGCGGGAAAGAGGACGATGACTTTGGCACAGGGGGCTGCGACCGTGAACCCCAGCATGCCCGCAACTGTGCAGCTGAGGGCCCGCGGGGTTTCGTTCTTCTGTGCCGGGACCTGACTCGACAGCACTCAGCAACAGCAATATAAAATAAATGAAACCGCTCGCTGCCGGGGAGTTGATAGCGACGCAGGGCAGCTTTGCAGGACCGGGGAGAAGCGCCCCTGTGCGTTTCTGAGACGCCCACCCTTTCCAGAACGTCCGTCAGGGTGGGCGCGCGCTCAGTGTACATCGGATGCGTCGGTCCTTGGCGGGGGAAATGCAGATCAGTTTCCAAAGCGATCGTCCTGCTGTGCACCCTCACTGCTGTCCTCGGAGTGGGTGCGCTGTCGCCCGCATTTGCATGTCCTGCTTTCGAATGGGAACTGAGGCATCTTTCCGGTGTTTCTTCCTCATCTGGTGTCCCGTCGGGTGACTACCCCTTCTGGACGTTTCCGTTTCATCAGTTTCAAAAACTGCACATTATGTCCTTGCAGTCTCCCTTTCGTACGCCTCTGCCTCCAGCCACAATGTCCTTTGTGGAAGAGAAATCTGAATTTTGGTGTACTCCCCTTCTTTCTTTTTTCTTTTGCCTTTATGGCTTGGTCTTTTGAAGCTTTCAAAAGCCCTTCCTGTGGGTGAAGGGAGATGTCAGGCAGTGTAAGATGTGACAAAATAATAATCATCTATAAATGACCCAGGGTTCACGAGGGAGGGAGTCGCAAGGAGGGAGGGGGGAAATGGAAATCTGATACCAAGGGCTTAAGTAGAAAGCAAATGTTTTGAGAGGGATGACAGCAGCAAATGTGCAAGTGTGCTTTGCATACACTAGACGTAGGTGCGGTTTGTGTTAAGAGTTGTATGAGCCCCCAATAAGAGATTTTTTTTTAAGTTCTTGTGCTCAGGTGACCCAGGGGTTCTTTGGTTTCGCCTCTGACCTCTAGAGCACCTGTGCCCTGCTTAGTCTTTGATCTTTCTGGGGACTGCTTTTGCTTCAGGGGGAAGAAGGACCCAGGTTCTTTGTAATGAGGATCCAGGTGCCTACTAGGCATCCTGACCTCCCCTTCCTCGTAGGTAAGGTCCCATGGCTAGGATTTGGGAAGTTCCCTCAGAAGCTCCCGTCTCCTTTGGAGTTCACTGATTTGTTTGTTGATGTGCTTGTTCTGGAAACAACCATACATTTTTAAAAATTAGAGTGACTGTGCCGTCTGTATATTTACCAAGAGGGGCAGGCTATGGTGGAAGGGAGTTACTTAGTATATTTATAGATGTAGCATATTTGGGAGAGGGGTTGTGAATATTTCTGTCCCTGGTACATGTGGGGCCGCTACATGTGCTAAAGGGTCAGCAGTTTGAAACCACCAGCCACACGGCGAGAGAAAGAAGAGGCTTTCTATTCTTGCAGAGAGTTGCAGCCTCAGAAGCCCACAGGGCTGGTGCTACCCTGTTCTGTAAGGTCGCTTTGAGTTCGGATGGATTCAGTGGCAGTGATCAAAACATTTTTAGTGTTATATTTACGGAGGTTCTGAGAAACTCAGCTGAATTTCTGTCTTCTCCTGGGATTGCCTTGAACATATATATTACTTTGGGGAGAACTGATACCTTTTTAATATTAAGTGGCCCCATAGTAGATGGCAAGTCTCCTTTAGCCAGATGATCTTTCTGTACAGATTTTGATTCCTACTTAGATACTTAGTAGTTTCTATTGCTGTTGTGCTGTCTTGGTCTTGATTTTATTTTCTCTTTGGTTGTAAATGGTGTCAAGACCTGCCATTGATTTTTTTTTATTTGTTTGTTTGTTTTAGGTTAATCTTGTATTCGGAAACCTTACCGAACTCTCATGTCTACTGTTTCTTTGGCTCCTCTAGGGCCATCTTGCCTCTAATAATGTCAACTTTATCCTTCACTGCACAGTGCTGTCATCATTTCTTCTTTTCAAGCACTTCCTTACAACATGAGCTAGGACATCAACTGGTGGTGAGTGTAGCCAATCTGAGCTGGTCTCAGAAACTTCCCGAGAGCACTGCTGGAGCCTTGGTCATTCGAGCTAACATGCGCTGCAACATATGTGGCATGTACGTTTCATCCGGCATCAAGATCAGCTTCTTGCTGGGTCCTGTGAGCTGGAGGTCCGACACTTCTCCTCTCTGCTTTCATTCTACCAATTCTGACATCAGCTGCCCTCCCCACGGGCCCTCTACTTCTCTGTCAGATTCGATGATCCATTGCCACGGACCTCACAAAGCACAGACCAAACTCGCAATCACCTGGTTTCTAAAGGACCATTAACGATTGAGACCTGGAGGTAACAGGAACCAGCAGAGTTTGTTTGTTGCTCTGGACGCCTTTCAACCAAGACAGCTCCCAGCTTGGCTGTGCTTGCCGGCAGGGTCAATCCTCAACTGTTCCTGGCAAGGGCTACAGTGTTTTAGCTCCACTGCTGACACATGACCAGAAGCATGTTCCCCTCTCTGCGAGTCGCCTGCCCAAAGACGCTCAGTTCTCTTCCTCTGTGGTTGTGGGTGGGCAAGCCCATCTTGGCTCCTCTGTTTCTGTTCTCTCTGTCTCCTGGGCCCAGGTTGGAGGCGCTCAGGGCAGGTACCTCGGATCCAAAGGACATGCTCCACCCCAGTTTCTCCCCTCTCTCGTTGCCAACTTTTGCATTCCTTTCACCAGTAATGACCAATGCATGTGGATGGCGCGTGTGACCCAGCAGACTGAAGATGTTGGTGAACTTCTTCAATTTTTGAATCATTAGCTTTAGTGGTCGGTGTGTAAATTTGAATAGTGGTTTATTGACCGGATGTCCTTCTATGCAGAAAGATATTCTATCACCTACAGGATGGCACTTCAGGATCAATCTCCACATGCCCTTTTTGACCCTGGATATGACGCCACTCTTCTTGAACTTGTCATTCAAATTCGTAGTAAACCATATGATTTTCTGATTCAGCATGGCCAGTATAATCTATTTCAGCTCAGCCATGCCTAGACTATCTGTTGTTGTCCATTTCATTTCATTTCTGACCACTTCCAGTGTTCCTACATTCATACTTGGTACACTCCAAGTTCCTATTATGAATTGACATTTGATGTTTGCAGCTGTTCCTTCTCATTTTGAGTCATGGCCCATCAGCAGACGAAGGTAAGACCCTGTGGGCTGAACTCCTGCAGGCTTGACTCCATCTGTGTCATTTGGACCGACTGCTTTGAGAAGATGTTTCTCTCTCAGTCATACTTTGAATGCCTTCAGGCCTGAGGGACTTATCTTCTGGCAATATCTCTGACAATATTCTTCTACGATTCATCAGGTCTTCTTCAGTAACTGACAATGCTAGGATGCTATCCACAGGGTTGGCTAAAAGTGGCTAATTGCTCCAAGGTTGACAGCCTATCTATGCCTTCTTCATGGTCTGTTCTTGGTCTGGAGGCTCTGCTGAAACCCGTCCACTTAATGATCCTGTTGGCATTGGAAATACCAGTGACAGCTTCCAGCATCACAGCTATACACAGGCCACCACAGTCAGGCAAACTGACAGACCAGTGGTGGTTTCTAATCTATATGCCTTTTATTTCTTTTCCTTGTCTCAATGCTCTGGCTAGGACTTCCAGCACACTGTTGAATACTATTGGTGAGAATGTCTTGTCTTCTCTATCTTAGAGGCAGGGCTGGGGGCTGGGGAACAATGCCTTTCACCATGAAATATAATGGTAGCCATGGGACTTTTCAGGAAGTCCCCTTCCTGTCCTGATTCACTGAGGAAATGTATCACAAGTGGGTATTGAATGCCGTCACATGCTTTTGTGCATCAATTGACAGGATCATGTGTTGCTTTCATTTTTTGTCTTCTCTGGGCTTTTAATATATTGGATAATGTCTATGTACTTTCCAGTATTGACTCAGCCTTGCATTCTACGAAAGTCCCACTTGGTGTGACATAGTATTATACATCAGGCGATTTGGTTTGCTTCTACTGTGTTGACAAAAATCTTGCCTCAATATCCCCAAAGGACATTTACTCAGACTAATAACCCTGGTGGCCTAGTGGTCATGCACTGGATTGTGGCCTGAAAGGTGAGCAGTTCAAAACCACCAGCCAGCTCTGAGGGAGACAGATGGGGGTGTGGTGGGGTGGTTCTACGTGTCCTGTCAGTGGCAATGAGTTTGATTTGGGAGTCAAGTCGCATATTTCATCTCGAGCTGTTCGGTTAAGGAGTTTGTGACTTTTCAGGATTTGCTACATCTAAGTTGTTGAACCTATGTGCAAAAATCTGTTCGTAATACTTTCTTTGTATTCCTTGAACACCTGGAAGGTTTGAAGACACTCTGCCTATTTCACGCCCGACAATGGTAATTTGTGTATTTTCTCTGCCAGTCTTACTAGGATTTTATCAATTTTATTGACATTTTCTTAAGAACCATCTTTTGGATTCATTAAGGCTGTCTATCTCTCTCAGCCCCACGCCACCCCACCCCCATTTTATTGATCTCTGCTTTTTTCTGCTTGCTTTGGGGTGTATTTTACTCTGCTATTTCTAGGTGTTTTTTTTTTTAACCATGAAAGCACTGCTTATCTATATAAAGCTTTCATTTTTTTCTGAAGCCAAAAGTTGGTGGTCTAAATTTCTCTCTACTGAGAGCTGAATTCCACAAACTTTGAGGTGTCGTATTTTCTTTTCTTTTTTTTTTTTTTTTGGGGGGGGGCATCACTGCTCTCCGGTAATGGGAGTAGGAGGCCCAGCCCCACTGCTGGAATTGAACCTCCGTCCCAGTGGGCCGCAGTCCCGCGCACAACCACTACGCCACTGGGGCTCAGTCCAAGGTGTCATATTTTCACACGCACTGCGTTCGAATTCTTCCTGGGGGTACTTATTATGAGTAAGTATTGAATCTTGCAGGTTTAGATTTTGTGTGCTAGAATTTCCCTCCCTCCTGAAGAACCTCCCTTTGTGTTTCCTGTGATACCATTCTGCTGGCAACAAAGTCTCGAGCAGGCACTGAGCTGAAAAGACTTTTCTTTCACTGCATATAAAATCCTAGCTTGGAGGGTTATTGGTTTTCCTTCAGCAGTTTACAGATGTCGTGCGACTATCTTTTCATTTTCCACAGGGAAGCTACTGTGATTTCATGAGATGGAAGGAGACTTTATAGACTGGTATCAGACATCTGGGCTAATATCAGACCTATGACCTTGGACTGGACTGGGTTGGGATGCTTTCTCAATGTTCCATTCCTCTTGTATATAAACCTCTCCCTTTATCTATATGTGTGTCTTTGAATTTGTTTCTCTTGTCTACCTGGACACATGGGGGTTCCTTTGAATGTGTTGCTGCTGAGTCTCCTCGTTCTGGCTGAGCCAGGACACGTTACTTTTCCCTGTCATGGCAGGAATTCGGAGCTGTCCTTTCAGATAGCTGCCCCTCAGGGTCCCCGCCGGGCCCCAAAGAGTCTCACCCAGCCCTTTGCAAGACCCTAAGGGAACGCTTGCACAGAACCAGGGGCCACCTCTTTATGCCACTCCCGGGGGCTCAGGTCTCTGCTCTAAAAAACCCATTTGCTTCAGCAGCGTCAGACACCCAGTTGTGCCTCCCAAGACTGCTTCTCCCGGGCTGTGTCCACCTCCCTGAGCACAGCCTGGAGAGGGCTCCCAGGCAGGTGTCCCAGGAGACTGTGAGGCTCACTGCAGGTGATGAATTCTGACAAGTACCTTTCTACATGTTTATCGCCCATTTGTGTATAGCCCTTTTGGTAAAGGGACCTAGGGGTTTAACTTGGCTGTTCGTCTGGTTGTCAAGTTGTAGGAGATTCTATCTATGCTGAAGATGAGTCCTTTGACATCTAGAGTCTGATCTACAGAAACCCTTTCCCACTCGGTGGCTTGCTCCTCCTCCCCTTTCTGCTTTCCTACTCACTTGGTGCTTCGCCGGCTCATCTTTTGCTCGCTTCTGACGTGGAAACTGGCAGCATTGGTTTTGTGCCTTCCGATAGGGGACGTCAATGCTATAATATCTCCTAGAAGCACAGGTCTGCCTCTGTGCTCCTATGTGGTCGGTTCTTGGGCCGCGTGTTTAATATCATTTGATTAAACATAGCTTCACTTCTTACGGGTGGTCTCTTCTGACCCGGGAATTAATTAGGACAGCCACTTGACTTTCCAAATTCTTGAGATTGTCTACATATCTTCATTGGTTTTATTTTTATTTCAGTACTGCTATAGCTAGTCTTGTGTTATGGACCAGCATCTGGTATAGCTTGGTAACAGTAACGTGTGTTCCTGGGGTGGGGGTGGGGGGTATTGTATGCTGCAATGGTTGGCTATATGAATCCCAAATCCAAACTCATCGCCACCCATTCAGTGGACAGAGAGAACTGTGAGTCTCTACGACTGTGACTCTTTACGGGAGTAGAAAGACCCATCGTTCTCCCAGGAGCAGCTGGTGGTTTTGAACTGTCGACCTTACGGTCCAGTGTGTAACCACTACGCCGATAGAGGTGTCTCTCACTATCTCTTGGGAACCCCGCTGGCACCATGGGTTACGCGTGCGATGGCTAGCAGAAAGGCCAGCTGTGTGAAACCACCAGCCACCCAGGGGAGAAAGATGGGACTTTCTACTCCCATAAAGAGTTTCAGTCTCAGAAACCCACCGGATCAGTTCTACACTGCTGCCCGACAGGGTCACGGCGAGTCAGAACTGGCTCGATGATTGTCAGGTGGCTGCCTGTGAGATGAACTTCGTTGAGGGCTTCTCAACACTCCCCTGGCATTACTTCTGTGATTTGTTGAGAAAGGGTTGTTAGCATCTTCGACCGTGACTGTGGCGCTTTCTATTTTCGCCCTGTAGTTTGCGTGCGTGTTATTGTTGGAAGTGAACTTGTTTGTCACAAGACTCCAAGTCCATTTCGGTTTCACTTTCCTCCTTTTTTCTTTAAGCCACTCAGACCACTGTTTAGGTTTGAGGGCAAAGGAATCTGGAGGGACCCTGTAGTTCTTCATGTGCTTGTCTTAGGTATTTGAAATCTCTTAGTGGGTATGTATACATATCAGTTTTTTTTATCTCTTCTAGTGAGTTCATCTCTGTATCCCGACAAGTTGGAACCCCGGGTTGGCTGGTTGGTTTGGGATCGTATGAAAGGCCCCTCTTTGTCTTGAAGTCTTCATGTTTTGTTACGAGGATAGTCAGTCCGGCTTTCTTGAGCCTGTCTGGCCCTTTCACTTTTAATTGGGGCATCTTTGTATTCTGGTCTTTGTTCTTGTTGTGCTTTGCTTTGTACATAACATGCGGGGTGGGAGGGGGGAGTTAAAAAAACAAAACCGGTTACCAGCCAGCCCATTGTGACTCCCCATGGTCGGTCCCAAGGGTGTCAGAGTAGAGTTGTGTTCCAGGGCGTGGAGGGGGTGTCTCAGAAGTAGGTCCCCAGGGCGTCTTCCACAAAGTGTCTGGGTAGACTTGAACAGCCAACCTTGGAGTCAGCAAGCAGGTGCAATTCCTGGGCTCTCCAGAAAGCATGTAGGCTCAGTTACCAAGCCCACCACCAGGGGGGTCACTCAGGCTGGCAGGAACAGGAGAGGACAGAGTGTAGCCGGCATGCTAAGCATCCAGGACCATGGAGCAAACGGCCACGTCTTCCTTCCTTGGAGTGGACAATGAGCTCCAGTGAGAACCTTCTGGTTATGGGTGGAACGTGAGGGCTTAGTTTGACGTGCTTTCTGAAATGTCGACCTGTTTGCTGGAGTCAGCGCTGTTATTTTTAGCATCCCTCCGTGTATATTCGATCACTGCAGAGTCTCTGTGGTGTGCGCCTCTGTGAGGGACCGCTGGATGTCTCTCCCCCCCACACACACACACATACCGCCACCATAAATATCTCCTTGTGCGCTTCCTTGGGCAGACCCCCCTGAGGAAGCTGGGTAAAGATCTCCTGGGACTATTTCCCCAGAGTGGAATGACTGGCCTACAGCGCGGGCCTAGTCTTCATGTCCTCAGACAGGGCCAGACTGCACAGTATGCGAGTGTACTCGTGGAATGACCCAGAAGGAATGTGAGGACTTGTTCACAAGAGTCTGGGGAGGACTGCTGGACTAGGTGCCCACTGGACACGTGGAGGGGTCCCACCCGGGTCTCCCATGGGGGTGGGGGGAGTGGTGTTATCCTGCATCCCCATGCAGGCAGGGCCGGTAGTATGGTGTAAGAATGCGGGAATGTTCCTTCAATGGAGCAGAAAGCCACCAGATGTGAAGATGGGGAGGAGGCCCTGGCTCTTTCGAGACGAGGGAGCTGGCGAAGCCGTGAGCTAGCAGATTAGGAGAATGGACGCCCGGACCCAGAAACCCCTTGCCACTTGAAGTCAGAGTGTCAGCAGGCAGTGTGCAGGCCTTGTCTCACAGAGCAGGCTTGGGCAGGGCTCAGCACGCCTGGCCAGGCCACGCCGAGTGCTGGGCACTGCGGGCACAGGTTTGATTTTTGAGCGAGGCAGTTGAGGAGTCACCTGCAGCAGGCGAGCAGCAGTGAGCAAACAGCTGTGCTGTGCAGACTCACCTCCATTAACCAGACTCACCTTTGTGCCGGGGGAGGGGAGACACTGCACTTCCCGAGTTGGCAGGGGTTGGGGAGAGGGCCTTCCGAGACGCCTGCTGCTCCTCAGGGTGCTGCCTGTGTGAGGAAAGGGATACACCCTGCCCCTGTAGGACAGGATAGAACTGAGCCAGATTGTCAGTCTTTAGGGAAGTAGAAAGCCTCATCTTCCCCCCAGGGAGCAGGTGGTTTTGAACCGCTGACCTTGACGTTAGCAGTCCAATGTATAACCAGCACTGGACCAGGGCCCCTTCGACACACCACCCTCAAAGAAAGGGTGGAAACGTAAACATCGACGTAGAGATTAAAGGCCCCTGGAAGATCCTTCTCGGCCCCAAAGATAACGGTGAGGAGCCTGCCTTTGGTCAGGCGGTGTTTAAAGGAGAGGCCTGGTGGCTGGGGCCCTCCTCAGAGGGACCTCACCTCCACCAAACGCAGCCGAACAGCCGTGTGTGAGGCTGCCTCTAAGTCCCCCAGCAGCGCCCTTAAAGGGTTCATGCTCTCTGTTCTCGAGAAGGCTGGAGGTTTGCGTCTACCTGAGGCCAAGGCCCTGTGCTCTGCTCTGGAAATCAGCCATGAAAAGGCCTATGCACAGAGCCAGCTCTACACGCGCACACGGGATGGGGTTGAATCAGGGCAACTGGTGTTTGCTGTCTGTTTTTGTAAGGTTGCCACAGACCAACTGAAAACAGCCCTGGTGGTTGTCATGGGGTACAAGCTGGGCACCGAGTCAGCAGTTTGAAACCTTCTGCCTCTGTAAAGATTTAATTTACAATCTCAGAAGCCCACAGGGGCGGGGGCAGCTTTGACTCGGCGGAGTTGACTGATTGTGGATGCAGGTTGAGTTTTTTTTTTAATGGGCCAAGAGCGACGCCCTGCTGACAATGCTGGTTAAACATTGGACTGCTAAGCTAAAGGCCAGTGATTCGAACCTACCAGCTACTTGATGGGAGAAAGATGAGGCTGTCTCCTCCCATGGCTCTGTTCACAGACTTGGAAACCCTATGTAATATCACCACGAACCAGACTCGACTTGCTGGCAGTGGGTTGGGGTTGGGGTGGAGTTGGATATGGTTCAAGAAGGGTGCCCGTCCCACTCTGGTAGAGGTAGCCTGGGCATCGGCTCTCCAAGATTGAGATTCGCGAATGCCAGTCTGCTGATGTTCAACCTCCTGCCGCCCCAGGCTCTTTCTCTGGGGGAGGCGCAGGGAAACAGGGCAGCTGGGTGGCACAACTGCTAGCTGCATTGCCCCTGCCCCTGCCCCTGCAGCTAGATGGGGCCATCACAAAAGCAAGGCCCCCTCCCCTGCTTCAGCCACTTCAACCCTGGTACCCACACTGGGGCGAGATGGAGGCGGGGAGTGGTGGTCCTAGCCTCCCGGGTCTGTGTCCCCTGCAGACAGCAGCGACAGTGAGCTGGAACTGTCCACAGTGCGCCACCAGCCGGAGGGGCTGGACCAGCTGCAGGCACAGACCAAGTTCACCAAGAAGGAGCTGCAGTCCCTCTATCGGGGCTTCAAGAATGTGAGTGCTCCCCTGCCTGCCTCCGCAGGGGCCCTGAGACCAGCTCTGGGCCTTAGAAACCTCCCAGGCAAGGGAAATACGGGGGTGGGGTGGGGGGGAGGCTTTTATGGAAGAGTTGACTAGGGGGGCGGTGGAGGGTGGGTAAGCCCTCAAACTGGTTTTCTGAAGACCCTTTGCCCCTTGGCCAATCTCCGCTGGGGACCCTGGGAGGGTCTGCAGGGGCCGGGATAGAATGAAGGTCCAGCCACCCCTTCCTGCCTCTCACTCTGCCCTCACCCCAGCTCCACCCCCACCCCCATCCCTGCCCAGCAGCTGGAGGCTCAGGGGAGCCCAGGAGCACATTCTCAGGCAGTGGGTACCCCGGAGGACAGAGAGGCCAGGCCCTGGGAATCCTGACTTGGGGGTTTGAAGGGGGTTCCCCAAGGGGTGACTGACTTCCTGCCGCAGGAGTGTCCCACAGGCCTGGTGGATGAAGACACCTTCAAACTCATCTACTCCCAGTTCTTTCCTCAGGGAGGTGAGTCTCCGACACCCTCCGGAAGCCCTCCTCCCCCCTCCCTCCCAGCACGTTGGGCAGGCATCCTTTCTACCCTGGGACTCAGGGGAAGGAGGGAACGGGCCTTCCCTTCCCTCTTTCCCTCCCCAAACCTCCCTTTGGAGGCCTGGTGCGGCCTCTGCTTGCTGGCAGGGTGGACCTCCCCTGGGGATGGAGCTGGGGCTGCCGGAGGGGACAGTCAGGAGCCCAGAGGCACGGCTCCCGCCCTTGTTCTCCTAGACGCCACCACCTACGCGCACTTCCTCTTCAACGCCTTCGATGCAGACGGGAACGGGGCCATTCACTTCGAGGTAGGTCCCTGCCCAGCAGGGAGGAGGAGAAGTGGGGACGCTTGTTGCCGCCCAGCCCGGACCAGCAGAAGGAGCTCACGAGGTCCACCTAGTACTAGGGACCCATTAGCATGCTCAACGGGGGGTTTCGCTCCTAGAGGAGACTAGATGGTGGTCAGGGATAAGGCCCTGCGCCCAGAATTTACACCGTCACCCCCAGGCAGGCATTCAGCCTAGCCAATGCAGGCTGCAGGGATCCTCTCCTCCCCCCACCCCCATCGGGCTTGGTGCCCCTTTGTCTGGGAGGCACGGTATGAGAGAGCGCTCCAAGGCGTGGTCTGGGGTCTGGGTGCCCACTTCGCGCCTGCACCGAGCAGGCTGGAGGGCGCCCGCCCCGCTGCTGCGCAGCCCGAGCGGCTAAAAATAGCGGCGGCCCGGGGCTGAAACCGCTTCGGAGAGAGGAAACCTTGGCCGGAGCGACCCGATCGATATCCCACCGGCTCGGGTTCCAGGGTCAAGGGCGGCTGACAGGAAAGCGGCGAGGCCCCTGGATGCGCTGTGGGGTAATAATAACCACGTCGATACTGCGGCCGGGTTATTTTTATGCGGCGGGGCGAGCGCAGTCCACCCCCCCCCCCACACACACACACACACACGCACGCAACGAGCTGGGCCTCCCAGGGTCCTGCTCATGTCAACCTACAGCGATTTCCGAGTCTTTACTGTAAGCCCCACGCGCGCACTACGATGCCCGCTCACTACACATGCGCACCCCCCTGCCCCTGGCTCTGCCAGCCACCCATGCCAGTTCCTTGTTCATGTGCCTTTGAAGAAGCCATGGAGGCTTCTGGGAATCGAGTGTGTGAAGGGCCTACCTAGAGTGTGTTTCCAAATTTATTATGGCAAATCCACGTACAAAGTTCCCTCAGCGGAGGGCCCCCTTTGCCACGGCCTCTCCCTTGTGAAGAGAGGAGCTGGACACTTCAAGAGGGCAGGAGCATGGTGCCTTTACACGGTTGTCTTGGTGACGAATGACTGGAAGAACAAGCGTGTCTGCTGTGCAAGAACGCTCCTTAGAAAGCAGGCTGGCGAGACAGGACGCAGGGCGAATTCTCAGGAGAGTTCTCAGGAGAGACCGGACCCTGGAGAAGAACGTCCTTCTTGGTGGAGCGAAGCATCTGTGGGTAAGAGGAAGACCCTCCGGGAGATAGGCGGGCCCCAGTGACGATTACGAGGGCCACGGTTTCCTCCTGTTGTACATCGTGGCTCATCGTGCGCGCCACTTTACAGCGCCTAGCAATGAGACCTGCCTTTGGTAGTCCTCAAACTACGGCCCGCGGGCCACATGTGGCCCACCGAGGACGTTTATCTGGCCCGCTGGGTGTTTTTGCCACTACTACTATCCTGCTTAGCAGCCGACTCACCTTGGTCATAGTCTTCTTTTTTAACTATAGTCCGGCCCTCCAACCGTCTGAGGAACAGTGAACTGATCCTCTGTTTAAAAAGTTTGAGGACCCTTGCTGTAGATACTTGCCTACTCCAGATGGTCCGTGTAAGTAGGGTTTCAGTGCCTTTTCCTTTGGTGACTGATGGGTTTTACTTAGCAGCAACAGCAGGATGCGGCAATCAGCTCCTGCAACGACGGGGCAGGCCGGGAAACGTGAATGGCCCGGTCTACTCTGTCTGATGAGTGGAATGGACCCGAGGGTGGGGGGTGGGGGAAGGTCACGCATCTAGGTCCATCCACCTCGGTACAGCTCGAGGTCTGTCCTCGCCACAGCAGCGTGTCCATCCTAACCTGGGGTTATGATCTCCGTTGGAACTGGGTGGTCTTTGTTCTGTGGATGAGACAAGGTGAAGACGAGGTGTGTCTTCAATCAATCTCTTGGAGATTAAATGAGAGACGCAGAGATGGGGTGGGGATTGAGGGGCGGTTGATGCCAAGGCAGATGGAAATGCCTGAGAAAGCGGAAGCAGAAACGAAAGGGATGAGATCTTCCTTCAGATCAAGTCGTCCCGAGAGTCTGGGCCCCGGCTCAGACCTGGAGCCTTCTCCACGGTGAGGAGGTCAAGTTCTCTCTGTGAAAGCCATCCACTGTGGTCCTTGGGTTCCAGGGGCACCAGGCACCGCGGTGCCATGTGCCAGGGCTTGTCCCCTTGAAAGCCGAGTCATCGGGCACTGGATGTATGTCCAAACGTTGTGGGTCCGTTTGTCTGGGGATGGGCATTTGGGTTGCTGCCCCTCTCAGCTGTTGTGAGCAGGGCCGCAGGGGGCACTGGTGCACACACAGGCTTCTGTCCATGTTCCTAGTTCAGAGTTCGTGGGTCGCTACCTCAGAATGGAACCCCCAAATCCCTTGGTGGCTACTGGTTTCATTTGGTGAACTCCTGGTTTCATTTGGTGAGGAAACCACCACCCCCCCCCCCAAACTGCTCTCCACCAAGGTTGACATTCCCACTTGCAATGGATGAGGGTCCCGGTCTCTCCACTTGTGTGCCTCTGAAAACACCCTCGCTGTGGTGATGATGGGTGTGTGGTAGGAGCCCTGGGGGTGTCGTGGTTATGCATTGGGCTGCCAACCTGAAGGTCAGCAGTTCGAAACCACCAGCCGCTCCAAGGGAGAAAGATCAGGCTCTCTATTCCAATAGAGAGTTACAGTGTTGGAGACTCACAGGGGGCACGTGGGTATGGGCTCGTTGGACATTCAGAAATAATACGATGGAATAGTTTCACAGAATTTAGGACTATCCCTGTCACCCTCCTCAGCTGCCTTGTCATTGATTTCCTACTGGCAGAAGGAGGGGCTGTGGTCCCTTGAAGAGGTAGACCGTGGAGTTCCAGAGTTCCAGGGGGTAGGATACGCTGCTCAATGACTGGGTGGGGAGCACCATTTGGGAGCCCTCTGCTGGTGCCATCACAGAAGACAGTGGCCACAAAATAGCATCCTGGGCCCTCCCATGAGTTTCTGCACCCATGACAGCACTCCATGTCCTGCTCCTCAGAGAGCTGTTAGATTTCAGGGCCGCTGTTTCACATACCTTCTCTCCCCGCCCCCCCCCCCACCCCCCGCCGGTCACTCCACAGAAGAAAGATGAAGCTGGCGGCTCCCAGGAAGATACATCATCTCCGAAACCCCAGAGGGTCATGAAGAGTTGGAAGCAGCTCGGTGTCAGTGAGCTTGCTTACACACCCCCTTGCTAGCACCCAGGTTGGCGGCACCCATATCTTTCCAGGGACTTCCTAAGCAGCTCAACTTCATCCTTTTTTGGGGGGAGGGGTGGGGAAGGAGTGGGTGGGGCTTCCACAAAGAGAAACGTTCTTGAAAACAGAGAGAGACATCACCGCATGCCCTCTGGGCACCTCGCAGGCGTCTCCTGGTGGACACAGGCCGCAGGCAGGGGGTCCGGTGGTCAGGGGAGAGACTGACTGTTGTAGACCAGCCCATCCAGCTCAGTCGACGCCTGTGTGTCAGAGCAGAATGGGTCCATGGGCTTTTCAGTAGCTGGGACCTTGGGGAAGTCTATCCCCACGTTTTCTTTCTGAGGCGCCTCTCCCTCCCTTCCTCCCTC
>PVJH01017334.1:0-48098 GCA_004026705.1 Nesogale talazaci | reverse complement strand
ACCAAAAAAAGATGTGTCAAAAGTTGTGATTTTTTTTTTAAAGTTAAAAGAAAAAGTGCACGTGAAAGAAAACTGCATGCAATAAGGGTTGGGGGGTGGGGGGGTCCTTGTCCATCAATCTCAATAGTTTTGTGTTAAACAGATGTCAATACGAAGTTCAATGCTACCGTAATTATGAGGTAGATTTCCTTGTAATTGCTATTCTTCAGCTAGCACACTGTACAAAGAAAGGGGGGGGGGTGAAGAAAAAAGAGAAGGCCCATTTAGACTTACCGAGAAACTGCACGCTTTTTCTCTCCAGAGAAAAATCATCAGGATAATTGTCCCCCAGCCAGGAATGCTTTAAAAATGCCACACAAAAAGATGATGTGGCTGGGGGCTATTGGCTAGCAAATATCTGCTTCACAATGGGTACTGATATGAAAGGCAACAGCCATGGGCTTTCCTTTTTACAGCAGCAAATAGTCTTTGAGTTTAAAGGAACCCAGTGGTATGATGGGTTCAGCATTGGGCTGTCTACCGAAAGGTTGGCGTCTGAGTCTCCGAACAGGGCTCCCGGAGAAAGATGAAGCCTAAGGACATTTTAGAGTTTCAGAAAATCTGTAGAGCAGTTCTGTGTCCTTCAAGGCTGTTATGAGTTGGAACTGACTTGACTCCAGGAAGTTTCTTTTGGACTTTAGTAATAATAGTTTAAGATGAAGAACTTTTGAATCATAAGCACCTTCAAGACCCCTGTGGTAGAAAAACTGTGGAAACCTTCACAGACCAATGATAGGATGTTGCTTACCATTTTCCTGAGCCTTCTGTCCTCTTCCCTTTCCTAGGCTACTCATTCCAAGAAAGGAGAAGGAAGGAGGAGAGTCCATGCCTTCCTTGTGATCCAGGGCCACTGGGAGGTAGTGGCCACACCTGCTGTCTTTTAAGGGAATAGGATGAAGCCCTGATTTAGCATGATCATTGCTGAAAGTCCTTGGAGCCTGGCCAGGCTGGCTGCATCCTTCCTGGGGTTCTTATTTTGCATTCTGTTTGCAAATAGAAGGAATGCTGCCAATTCAACTAGGGATAGAAACCAGCAGGGATGATGATGGTAATAACTCTGCAGTGGCTGGCCACTGATGCCATCAGGGATCCCGAGGAGAGGTGAGGTGGTGGAGGGGAGTTGTCTGCTGCTATGAATAACAATTCCTGGCCCTATTGGCCTGGGGGTTAGGGGTGGTATTTTCAGCCCATTCTCCTCCTGGGGCAGCATCTGTTCCTTGGATTAGTGGCAAAGCTGCCTATTCTTTTCCAGAAATAAAGATTCATTTGTTTGGTCTGAAAAACAAATCTCATTTGAGAAGGCAAAGAAGAGGTAGCGATGGAAAGGGGCCTGCAAAGGATTTATGAAAATGTAAGCTTTGCCAGGTCTGAGAGTTTCTGCTTATTGAGGGCTGACTCAGGGTGCCAGGTTAGGCTGGCAAATTCAGAGGCAGACGTTCCTGCCTACACAGAACCCTCCTGGCCGGAAGTTGGAGGTGGATACAGATGGGAATCATATGCCTAAGCCATGTGTGTTTGCATTGTAAGGGGAAAAAAATCCCATGGCTGACAATTTTCTTAGCGCTGTGCCTATAACTCACAGCACGAGGAGTGAGGAAGCTGCTGAGGTGATTCTGTGCCTTGGGTTTTAGGGAACCCTCACTGAGACATGGGTTGGGTCCTTGAAGGAAACCTGATCCCATCAAACAATGAACTCCAGAATAAAAACCACGGAGAACTCTAGAAAGAATCAACTTTTCCACTTCTTAATTTTGCTGTATGTCCTACAGGAAGTTTCCAATCTCAATATCTGATACTTTTCAGTTTCTGTACTTTCTTTCCATTCCACAAGTCAGATCAACTGGCTGTTGAAATAGTCAGTAAATGCTAAGGAAATCATCTCCATCATATAGAGAAAGAAGGATTGATTGCATAGCTAATAAGCGATGGGCTAAATCTCAAATCACACTCGCTACCACTGAGTCAATTCCGATTCATCATGTCTTGGTGACCCTATAGGAAAGGGCAGAATCGTCTCAGGAGTTTCTGAGACTGTAACTCTACAAAGAGGAAGAAAACCTCTTCTGTCTCCCATGGAGCTAGTTGATGGTTTCAAACTGCAGCCCTCTTAGGTAGCACCCCAACAAATGCCCACTGATCCCCACGGCAGTGGTGGCATAAGGATTCTCTATTCTGCCATCCCCTACTTACCTCTTCAGCTCCATCTGCTGAAACTCCTGTGTCACATTCTGCTGTCTAAACACTCCATTGCCATCCAATTTATTCCAGTTCGTAGCAGGTCTATAGCATGGGGTAGAACTACCCCAAATGGTTTTTGAGGCTGTCAATCCTTACTGAAGCAGACTGCCACATTTCACCTGCTGAACATGTGGTCAGTTAGAACTGCCCTGTCAGTCGTT
The DNA here is from genome assembly GCA_004026705.1 of Nesogale talazaci. Taxonomy (NCBI): domain Eukaryota; kingdom Metazoa; phylum Chordata; class Mammalia; order Afrosoricida; family Tenrecidae; genus Nesogale; species Nesogale talazaci. The sequence goes on along the minus strand of PVJH01017334.1, from coordinate 45,660 downwards.
AAGTGCTTAACCACTGAGCCACAAGGGTCTCCCCTCTGTACATTCTACTTACTAAATTGCTTTTTAAGTTCTTGAGTACATTTTTATTAACTTGTGTCTTATGCACCTACTTCTGTATCTGCCTGTAACTCTCTCCTCTTAGTAGGCCCCCTCACCAATTTTAGCTTTCTTCCCTCTATCTTTGGATTGGTTTCTTTATAAATTATACTTATCCTTCCGCTCAGCCTAACAGAGCATCTCTCTGCAACTTAGTTGTCGTAGTGAAGTCCCATCAAGTTGTTCTGACCCATAGTGACCCTTGTGCACAGCAGAATGAAACAATTCCAGGTCCTCCAGCAGCCTCACAATTAGGCCTATGTTTGAACCCATTGTTGCAACCTGGTGTCTGTCTTCTTGAGGGTACTCAATACATTTTGGTTTTTTTTAAAGGCATCGATGAAACAAGTTCTCTTGTCCAATGTGAGGCAATGGAAGTGTAACGAGGCATCAGACAAAAATGACAAAAGACAGAGTGGAATTCAGAGTCTGGAGGAATTGGGTTAAAGAAATGAGATACCTTGGGTCTTTGTGGCTTGCCGGTGGCCTTGGACATAGTCACAGAAGGAGCCGTTAAGAATGCTGACCAGTCTGTATACCTAGAGCAAGCTATTGGATGTTTTGACTTTAAGTCCAGATCTAATGTGGTGTCTAATGTGCCCCTGGGTTGAAAGATCCTATCACTTTTAGTAAAAGAAGCAGCACATTTTTTTTGAGTCTTCACTACATTTGTGACATTGACTGAGGCTGCTGCTGACAGTGTTGACACACAGGAATCTCTGCCTTAACTAAGTTCATCTCCCAAGGACTTACTCCTTTACTTTTTGGCAGCTAGGTGCCTGGTTTTCCATTCTGATAAGCCCATATAACTCAATTCAATTTCTCTGTGGGTTTTATCCTGCTATCTGTCCACTACAGGCAACTCACAGGGGCATGACCTTTTCATAGGAAACTTGTTATATAAGAATATTTTTAAATCTCACAGTCACAGAATGTCAGAACTATTACGGTCCTTAGAAATCATTTAGACATACTCTAACAATGAGAATGAGGACACACAGAAACCAGAAGTTAAACAACCGGGGTCTCCTGAATCTTGGTCTTAGGACGTTCTCCTCAATCCCACAGCATAGCTACTAATTTTTTGTGGCTGGGTAGATGGAAGTGATAGATGAATACTTAACTGATTGCATAGTTAAAGTTTCCTGAATTATCACAGGCTTTAGAATCAGAATCAGATTTGGATATTAACTCTTCAGGGTTAGTGACTTAATGGATATTACTTGATATCCCTGAAACTCTACTTTTCCATCTGAATAGGGAGGATACTGACACTTTTATTGTAAAAAAGATGTTAGCAATAATGATGATGAATATAGAATGACCAGCATTTAGTAGGCATTAGCCGCTGTGTACTGGAGTAGGCTGCTTTTATTTTTTCAGATACTTTGGCAAAATTAGATTAATTGAAACATTTTTCAAGGTCTTGGTTGACAAAGCATTTATCTCAGGAATGAATGATTACTCTGGGTACCATCAGCAACTTGGAGTTGTCATTTTTTAGACTAAGATATATTGTCAGAGAAATTCATCATCCGATGACATTTGGGGTTTGTTTATATCGCTTCACTGAGTCACTACTGGGACTCTAAGTTGCTATGTAGGTTTAAGTATTTCCTAGAATTCAAACAAAGTGTAGATCCTTTATTATGTGATAGCCTTTGAACCGCAAAACATTGCGAAAATTCCCTTGAAGTTTACCACAAATATTGAGAAAGGAGCTGAAGGATGAACATAGAGGAGAGAAAGGTCCTTGGATAAGGTACAAAACTATTTCAGTGGGGCATTTCCATTAGAGATTCATAGATGCTTATCACATGTAATCAAGCAGTATTTTGTAGGATAATAGAAGCAGTAATGGATTTAGAATTAGGAGACCATTGGGACACTAATCTCTCTCTCTCTCTCTCTCTCTCTCTCTCTCTCTCTCTCTCTCTCTCTCTCTCCCTCCACCCCACTAAACAGGCCATGGCCACAAGAAATCACTTTATTTTATTGCTTAGTTTGATCTCTGGTTCCTTCTTTACAGGATAAAATGCTACCCAGTCCTGTCCCATCTTCACAATCATTTGTAGTTTGAGCTCTTTGCTGTAGCCAACTGTCTCCATCCTTGCTGGGGGTCATCTCTTTGACTGACCCTCTACCAAGCATGAAGCACTTCTCTAGGCTTAGTCTCTCACAGTAGTGAGAATGTTTGCTTCCGGAAATCATTCTGGCTGTATTTCTTCCAAGACAAATATATTCGTGGTTTTTTTTCTGACAGTTTATTCAATGTTCTTTACCAACACCATAATTCAGAGGCATTGACTAGATAGCAGTGAGTTTGTGTTTTTGTACCTCAGTTCTCAAAGCAACCTTTTGCAGGACAAATCCACCAGCCCCTCCACAAGAGAATGATGAGACATTTATGCCCATCAAATCTTTGACTCACAAACCCAATGTCGAGACTGCCATGAGTTGGAATTGATTTGATGACAACAGGTTTGGGCTGGTTCTTACTTACACTATGTTATTTCATGGAGCGCTGGTGGCACAGTGGTTACAAGTTGGGATACTACCTTGAGCCTAGCAGTTCTAACCACCAGTCAATCCGCTGGGAATACAGATGAGTCTTTATAGTCCCATAAAGAGTTCTAGCCTCAGCAATGTGAATAGATAGCTCTACCCTGACCTACAGGACCACCACAAGTCAGAACAGACTCCGTAGCAGTGGTTTTGTTTTTGTCTTTGATACCTATGTATATTGATGATTTCTTCCCGAAATGTTTACATATCACCCTTAGTCATCATCATTTGCTTATAAATCTGACCTGTTTTTAAAGTCTCCAGTAATGTAGAACATTCTTTGGAAATCCATGCCTGAGCCACCAGCAGTAGGGTTGGTCTTTTACCTTATGGTCCCATAGACTCCCCACTGTTGACTTTACCATAGCCTGGTCACTTTGTTATAAGCATTTGTCTGCACCTCTTTCTTCCCTAATGTACTCTAAGGCCCGTGATTCTAAGAGTATATTTTATTTATGATGATAGCCTTAATGTTCATACACTAGTAGAAAATGAGTCATGTGGTACCATAGCAGAAACTACATGAAGCATAGGATGTGGGTGGATTGAAGGGAACAGTCCTAGAAGACTTAATTGGTCAGTATAAAGGCACAGGGGCTGCAAAGCGTGAACACCAAACATCTGGTTTATTTATTGACATGTGCATTGTTTCTTACTGACATTACATGTATTCAATAATGGCTTACCAAAAGCCAAGATAGAAAGAAGGGAAAGTTTTACCTTTAGGAAGTTTGGAGTTAGGCAGAGTGAGGATACGGAACATTAGATAAGCATTTAACAAAATAACGTGATGCTTTGCTGTGAAAGAAGTTTGCACAGGTTGCCCAGGAAGCATAGAGAAGGTAGCTATATGAAGCTGAAGAGTTAAGTAAAGCTTATTTGAGGAAGTGACACCTGAGCTGAGTCTCAGAACATGAGTAGGAGTGAACCAGGCTGGCAGAGGAGGAAGAGCTTCCCAAAGCTATGTTTGGGGCTGTTGGTGAGCCAGATCTGGCAGAAATACAGAGCTTCGTCTGGAGGAGCTCAGAGAGCTGAAGTTGGAGAGAATGACTGAGTGCCTTGGGATTCAAAAACATATCTAGATATGGAAAACAAGACTAAACTGAAAAGCATGGGACTCTCATAGGTATGGCCTAGCGTCAAAGGAAATCGGTTTGTGAAGAGACATCTAATTGAGGGCAAATTGATCTGATCCAGTAGTAACCCTTCACTCTGCTTTCCCAGATGTAAGCATTTAGAGGTTACCTTTACCATAGGAAGAATTGACTCCTTTTGGAAAGAGAATTTCACTTTGTGACTTGTGATGTGTCCTATAAGTATTTGTTTAGAAGGAAATGCTTGTATATGCTTCTACTCGCCTTGAGGGATCCATGAGGATTTCCAAAGTTTTCAAATAGTTTGAAAGGTGGGACAACAGCCTTGAAAACTGAAATTAAATACTTCAAAACTCAGCTGGGGGAATGAATACTAATGATCATTTATTTTAGACAGTCTCCATATTTTATTAGGTTGGCACCTGTCTGTTTGTTGTACTGGGGTAGTTGATGTGTTGCTCTAATACCAGAAAACAGTTTCCTTGTGTTTCACTGACTATGCAAAAGCTGTGTGGACCCTAAGAATGGGGATTCTTCATTGCGCTAATTCAGGATCTGTACATGGATCAAGAGACAGTTGTGCAAACAGAACAAGGGAATACTGCATGGTTTAAAGGCAAGAAAGGTGTGCGTCAGGGTTCGTTTCTCTCACCACATTTGTTCAAATCATCTGGGAAGCTGCATTATGTGAAGAAGAGTACAGCATCAGGACAGAAGCAAGGCTTATTAGCAACCAGTGGTATGTACATGACACAACCTTGCTGGCTGAAATGAGCAGGAGGTGGTATGTACATGACACAACCTTGCTGGCTGAAATGAGGAGCAATTGAAGCACTTGCTGAGGGAGATCAAGAATTGTCCATTTCATTGTGGATGACACCTCAGTGTCAGGACAACTAACACTCTCACAGGTTGACCAATAAGTTACATCATGATTAATGAGGAAACGAACGGTTAACACAAAGGATTTTGTCTTACTTGGATCAATACTCAATGCTTATGGAAGCAGCAGTTGAGGGATTAAAAAAATGTATTGTATTAGGTCCATCTGCTGCATAAGACTTCTTTCAAGTATTGAAGAGTTAGGTTGTTTCTTTGAAGACAAAGACGTACCTGCTACGAGCCATAGTATTCTCCATCGCATCATATGTATGTATAGTTGGACATTGAATAAGGAAGATCATAGAAAAAAAGATGTACTTGCAATGTGATGCTAGAGAAGAACATTGGGCTATAGACTGCCAGGTGGAGAAACAGATATGTATGGGAGGAAGTAAGGGCAGAATGCTCTTAAATGTATGGATGTCAGGGCTGAGCCGCGGTGGCGTAAGTGGTTGAGTGCGGGACTGCAACCCGCGGGCTTGGCGGTTCAAATCCAGCGGCGGCTCTCAGGAGCAGCACTGGGTAGCTCCCATAGCCACCAGAGGGCAGTGATACCCCAAAAATAATAAAAAACAATAACAACAAAATTACATGTGGCAGTCATGTGCTTATGTTAATTTTATGATTGAAATGTAGGGGTGGAGTCTAGCCTGTTAATCTGGAGATAGCCATTGAGTAGTCAATGAGACCTCTATGTGGGCATGGCTTTCTCCTGAGACTTCTGGGAAATCTCGTGATATTTCCCTCGTGAAGATGAGAAGCTATCTTCCCCAGTTGTTGGGAGTTAGTCTCAGAGGCGATGAGTCACGGAAAAGACAAGATGGCAGCATCTGAGAAGCTGGAGGAGCCGGCAGAGAGACCACACAGCTTTGCCCTGATGGAGCCAGACCTCTGAAGCTGGAGCGGCATGCTGTTGATGGACCCTGAGCTCTGGAAGCGGGCAGCCCTGGCGAGACCCTTGCCAGCACCAGAATTCTGCACCCACTGACCTGTGACCTCGTGAGTCGGAAGGAGACTTTGTAGGCTGATTTCGGGCATATGAGTCAGTATCGGATTTATGATTGTGTACTGGACTGGATTGGGATGCCTTCTCGGTGTCACACTCCTTTTGTATATAAACCCTTTCCTTATATCCATATGCATGTCTATGAAATGTGTTCCTCTAGTCTACCCGGACTGACACAGTATAGATGGCAAAACTTTGTCTCACACTCTTTGGACATATTATCAGAAAAGAACAGCACCTGGAAGAGGATATCATGTTTGGTAAAGCAAAAAGGAAGTAAAAAGCAGGCCCTGGATGAGATGAATTGACACAGTGACTGCATCATTTAGTTCAGGTCTAGGAACAATTATGAGGATTTCGTTCTGCTGTGGACAGGGTCACTATAGGTAGGAGCCAACTTAATGAGACTTAACAACATGGTGCTGTAAGATGAACCTCTTGGTTGGAAGACAATAGAAATAGTGGACATAACCAAAGACTTCAGGATATCAACTATTCGGAAGATTATATATGACTGGGTAGTATTTTATTCTGTTATACATGAGACTGCTACAAGTTAGAGCTGGCTCACAGGTAATGAACAATGCATCCTAATATTGGGAGGTGCATATTATTATATAAATATTAATGTTGTCAGGGATTTCATTTTACTTGGAGCCATAAAATAAGCAACCTCAAAACCAAATGGCATAGAACCTTAGGCAAGTTCTGATGCAAAAAAATCTCTCTGAATATGTTAGCCAATATATTATTGAAGACTAAGGTGCATCTTACCTAAGCCATGATTTATTCAATTACCCCATATGCATGCAAAAGCTGGATAATGAATAAGAACTGAAGAATTGAAGCTTTTGAATTATGATATTAGTAAGGAGATTAACTATACTAGGCACTTCCAAAAGAAAGTGCAAAACTGAGTTGGAAGAAATATAGTTGACATGCTCCATAGAAGCAGGAGTCCAAGACTCGCCACATACTTTGGACTGGTTATCCGGAGGCACCAGTCTCTGGAGAAGGACATCCATCTTGGTGCAATAGAGGGTAGTCAAGAAGAGGAAGCCCCTCAGTGAAATGGATTGATACAGTAGCTGCAACAATGGATTCAAACATTAGTCATTTTGTGAGGACGGAATAAAACAGTACATAGTGTTGCTGTGGGTCAGAATTGACCTGACAACATCCAACAATAACTAACATTCCAATGTTATACATGAGGCAACAGAACTTGTAAACTCTAAATAACTACTCTGAGATCCTCTACTTAATAAGCAAAACAGGGCTAGCACACAGATTGTTTCCAAAGCTCAATCTTAGGCGTTTCCTGTACAGTATCATTCGGTGTGTATCTCTAAACTTCAGGAACTCTGCTGCTGGCATTTCTGTTCCTTTGGAACTGTGGAGGGTAAAACATTCAGTTACATAATTTGACATTTAGATCCAGCTCTCCTCCAGAGCTGAAATATCATATATCTGTCTCCCAACTTGGCTTCATAATATTTCAGCTATAGTTTTTCTATTCACCCTTGGTATACAAGTATGCTGTTGTCCTAATTAAAGCACTCGTTTACTTCTCCCTATAGAGGCTTAAAAAAAAAACCCAAAAAACTGCCAACCATTCAAAACAGTTTGCAGTCTTTCAGATGCTTTTTTCTCACTTAAGCTGTTATAACTATTTTTAGATATAGTTTTGTATTATCTAAAACTTTTAGTACTGTTTTTAGGGTTGATCTACTGTTGTTAAGGAGACATAGTAAAGGTTCTAATCAATCGATAGAAATTGGCAGTAGAACCACAGAGTTTTAGAACGACAAGAGATATTAACAGCTACGTATTTAAAGCCTCCGTAGAGAGGAGTATATAGAATATAACCAGTAACACAGAATTCTCTCTAGTGCTTTCTTCCAATTAATATTTCCAAAGGTAAGACACATTCTGATGCTTAACAGCTAAATTAGTGGCATTTTCTTCAGAGAATCAAACCCCCTACTTTTAAGCTGATTCCAAATCATAAGAATCACAGAGAGCAGAGTAGCATTGCCATCCCAGGTTTCCCAGAAGGTAACTCTGTACCCGAAGAGCACGTCTCATCTTTCTCCAGTAGAGTGGTTGATGTTTCCAACTGTTGACTTTGCAGTTAGCCTAACATACAAGTACTCCATCACCACGGTTCCTCTTGCCTTCTCTAGACCCTCTTAAAAATTACATATATCCATGACCATTTTGTATACACCTTCACTCTTTTCATATTATGTTATTCTTGTTCTGTATTTTAGCAATGGATTAAAGTTTCTCATCATTGTATAATATCCTGTGATGTCAATATCTGATTTGATGTGCCAGTATAGTATGGGGAATTTTATTTATTGTCATGAATAACATTGACATGCTTTTTTTCATTTTCTTGTGGTGTCTTTTTCAAAATCTGATCCGAAAGTTGTGTCTGCCTCATAAAAGTATGTGAGGATAGTTTTCTATTTTTATTAGGAACATTTTCATATAACAGAAAAAATATATGAAAGAGTGTGTTGTGGGAAGCTCTCTGAACCTAGACGATCTTTAAATATGGACTTAGTTTTCCTTAAAAGACATGGTACCTTGTTAGACTTAATTATTTTTATTTTAGTGTCTACTTTAAAATATGTATTAAAGTCATTTTCTCCAGATTTTTTCTTATTAGCTTATAAGTCTTGTTGTTTTACAATGCTTCTCTAGCCTTAGACTTGTGACTTGCTTTATCCAATAAAATGATATGCAACTCAAGCAAATATTTTAAATATGCTTGAGTAGTTTGATTTTTCTTTTTTCTCCCATCTGTCATGAGAAGAACTTGCTCTTATTAGTTGCTTAGATAGTTTATAGTGTCTTACAGAGGATACACTTGGTAGACTAAACCCAACTAAGAAGCCTGGAACCAAATGCAATAAAACTTCAACAGAGTTAAATCAATCTGCAGATTTAAAAGGAAAGGTTGTAGAGAACCCTATAATTTGGGTCATTTATGTCCCAAGAAGGGCATGGCAATGCTTGGCAAGGATGGTTTGGAAAATTTAATTCATAGGAGTCTATGGTAAAATGTATTTTGAATAAATTGACCATTTCAGCTAAATTTCAAAATAGTTGGCCAAAATTTTAATAATGTCATATTATATTTTTATGCTTTATAGTGATGTCCCCCCTTTTAAATCATGATATAGATAATTTGTATATTTCAATTCTTTTGTTAATGCTGCCTATTTCCTTCCTTCACTTATGTTCAGTTGTTCTTTTTCTATATTTGTGAAGTTTCTGTGAGATTTAAACATAGAGGAAGGATTTTAATCTTTTCCCCACATACAAGGACAAGTCAAAACATATTGCTGTAAAACCACAAAAAGCTTTTATTTAAAAGTAAAGAACCCATGGAGCTGTTATTTCTTAGCATGTCTCACATACATTTCTGACAGTGGTGTTTCCATCTCTCTAACCCTTCTCTGCCACCACTTGTTTGTCAGTTTGTTATAATATCATGGCTTGCATGTTGCTGTGATGCTGGAAGCTGTGTCACTCATATTTCACTAATATGAAACATCACTAGATTACTTTGTTTGTCTCTGATGGTATTTCTACATAAGAAGAAATAGCAGAAAACATTTTAAAAATTGGAACTTGGAATGTATGAAGCATGAACTAGGAAATTTGTAATCTGTCAAAAAATGAAATGAAATGTTTATAGATCAATATCCCAGGTATTAGGGAGCTGAAATAGACTGTTCTTGGCCACTGTGAATTAGAAAAACAGGTGGTTTCCTATATCAGGCGTGGTAAAATGAAATTTCTTAATATGACTCTTCTAATAAATTCTCTGTAACACTCACCAAACAATTGGGTAGGATTTTACAAATAGGATTGTGTAACAGAGATAAAGGGCATTGGTCATTTTCTGTTATCATCCCTTTGACTTTAGAGAGAGAGAAAAACTAGGACCATTGGAAGAGTACATTTTATAGCACTGTCAGAAGTAGTAGAGGGTGAGATCAGAAGAACCAGAGACGGTGATACAGATTTTATAAAACAGAACCTAATAAGGTCCGTAACGGTGAATGCTGTTTGTTTCATGTGATGATTGCAGTAAATTCTGAACCCAGAATGGAAGTCGTCAAGTGCCTTGAGAGGAACAGTTGGTGCCAGAGTAGGTAAAGAAGAATGGAGCACGGCCGGATGTCTGGCCTCTGCCTTGAAACCGCCCTCCCACCATTTACTGCACTGGATAGAATAAATTCATAAGGAATAGCGTCACATTCACTGTCAAAAATATCACAGGTACTAACTTGCTGTGCAATTCTGTCTGTGATAAGATAATGACTTGTCTGTATACAAATAAATCTAGCCAATACCACTATTATTCAAAAGTATGCACCAGCCAGTAAAGCTAGAGATAAAAAATGGAAGAAAAGAAAAACAAATCTGTCTTGGAAGAAGGATACCAAGGATGTTTCTTGGCATGAAGGTTGGTAAGGTTTGGTTTCATATACTTTGGACATGTTATCCTGAGAGACTTATCCTTAAAAAAGCACATCATGCTTGTTAAATAGAGGGAGCATGGAAAAGAAGACCCTGAAGAAATAGATTGGTACATTGGCTACAAGATGGACTGGAACATATCAGCAATTATGTGGATGGTGCAAGACCTGGCAGTGTTTTGTTATGTTGTACATAAGACAATATGCATTGGGACCAACTTATTGACCTAACAGCAACAACAGTCCTTCAATGAAAAATAAATGTCTTCTTTGATGAACATCACGTCAAACTAATGTTTTCTAACATCATAGTTTTGGTGACGTATAGTATTCCATTGTATGTATGTACTAAAGTGTCTATTCATTCTTATTCTGGTTGGTATTTAGATTGTTTCCAACTTCTTGCTATCATTAACAGTACTTCTCTCAACTTGGGTGAATTCAAAGGAGGGAAAAATACAACCCAGGATGGGGAGGACAAATTAATGTGGGGATTTGAATAGTAGTTTAGACTGTGGACTACAAAATGAACCATCTGAAATGTAAACCTCCACTTAGGTTACAATAAAAATTGAAAAAAAATTAAACTGAAAATTTTGCATAGTGGAGAAACTCCAATTGTCTTTCTTTTAAATATTTTTTTAGTTCGAGGAATAAGAAAAGGAAGTTTGAAGGGATAAGATCAGTTGATAAGGTGGACAGAATAAAATGTTTGAAGGGATAAGATCAGTTGATAAGGTGGACAGAATAAAATTTCCCAATGAAGTTTTTATATAACAGCCCTCAGATACCTTTAAACATGAGCAGGTGCATTGTCATGATGCAAAAATTTCCTTTGTACAACTTTCAAGCACAGTGGCTATACATTTTCCATTTTCTTAAAGTTCCTTCTTTATGTCTTATAACCATCCTGTGTACTTGAGATAATAATCTATCATATAATAATCTCCCCTCTTTTATCTCTACCTTCTTAATCCTAAAAAAAAAATCAACTTAATATTTTGAGCATGTTACTCTGCTTTGAAAATAACTAGCACGACTGACCTCTTCAAAAGCCACTGTTTGGATCGGTCCTTTGACTTGGGAATCACTTCCTCCTCAAACTATAGTTAATTCAAAACAAGAAGAGACAGTCACGTACATTTATTAATAACCAGAACGTGTACAAAGTATGAATATAGGAAAATGGGATGTCATCAAAAGTGAACTGGTATGCATAGGGTTAAATATCCTACACATTAATTCACTGAAATGGTCTGATACTGGCTATTTTTTTAATGGGATCAGCTATTTGATTCAGTATGCCAAAACTGGCCAGTTCAAGAGAGACAGCATCACATTTGTCATCAGAGAAGAATATTTCACGATGAAACTTAAAGTACAATGTTAAATGTGATATGATGATGTTTATATGCCTACAGAAGTTAAGTAAATACATTATTCTTTTTTATGTACCAACCCTTAAAGACAGTAACAGAGAAATTGAAGAATTATGCAAACTTTTCCAGTCTGAAATTGATCACATATGCAATGTAGATGCACTGCTAATTACTGGTGCTTGAAATGCTAAAGTTAGCGACAAAGAGGAAGGTTCAGTGATTCTAAATTACAGTAGAACCGCATCACTTGACATAATTGGATTTCGATGCGAAATGTCGTGGAAATTTTGCATTGGCACTCAAACAAGACATCAGAATCCAAACCAGTACATGTGATTTTTGTAAACAAAAGCAGTTTGTGTTTCAGTCACTCAATATTAGTTGGCATTGTTAGCATGGGTTGTTTAAAACTTTTGCGATTGTGTTCCAAGTGATTTGCTATAATTTTCTTAGTTTTTGTGGCCTTTTGTACTTTTTTAGACTCTAAAAAGTGGGTCATAAGAAAGCCATTGCAGACAAACTGAAAAGGAAAATAGTAAAAACCACAATTGAACTGACCAAAGAGGTTGAGGAGCACAGCATTGAACTCAACACCCGAAGAACTCCAGGAACTTCCAGGGGAGCTCAAGATGTTGACTGAGGAGCTGTCTGGAGAGGAGGACATCACGAGGGAGTCAGCTTCTTCCTCAATCAAGGAAATGCTCCTTCATTGGGAATAAAGTACAAGAAAGTTTGTTTGTTGTAAGAAACCTTTGTGATTAGGAACTGGTTAACCATGTTATCAATATTGTTGATGAAAATTTAGTAACCCTCTTTAGAAAAAGGTTCTGTAAATGCCTACAGCAGGCCTCATTAGGCAGATTTTTGTTATTGTTATATAAAACTAGCCAGGTCCTAGTGAAAAAAGCACAGAAGGGGAAAAAACTCCTGAAAAACATCGACCAGTTGATTTTATAGAAGAGGTTTCCCTTTCCAAACAATGACATCATACCTCATCTCCACATTCCTGCCCACAGATCCAGATTCTCATCACTTTCAAGGTATGGGCCATACTGTAGCTATTAAAAACTTTTTAATGCTGTGGTTCTCCTTTAAATTATATGGCTTAACTCTGATCTTATTTACTTCAAAATGTATGTGTACAATTTGTATAAAAAGGCAAGAATAGGGTAAAAACTTGGTGGTCGAGAATGGATTAATCCATTTTCAGTTATTTATTATGGGAAAAATTGATTTGGAACTCGATTGCCTCACATCTCAATGCTCCTTCTAGAGCAGATTCTGTTGTAAAGTCCGGGATTCTGTTGTAAGGCTACAGAGATGACAATGAAACTGAAGATTGCATAATAGAGTTTTGCAAAATCACTAGCTTCTTAATTGTAAATAACTTTGCAATAACATAAATTATGACTATACATAGTAAATATCAAATGAATATTGACAGGAATCAAATGAACTACATCTGGGGGAGAAACTAATAGAGAAGTTCAATATCACCTACCAAAAGAAATCCAGGCCTAAGTATGGAACAAGTCATTGATTAATCTTCTGTATATCAGACAGAAGTTGAATAAAATAAAAGTAATCCCAGCAGAGTGAAAATATGGGCTCAATAATATCTTAACTAATTTAGAAAGCATCTCAAAAACATATTTGACTAGTGGAACAATAATGACAGAAGATCTGATGAGCTATTTAATAGCATGAAGGGCATCATATATGAAGAAAGTAAAAGGTCATTGAAAAGATGGAAAAGAACTGACCAATGAAGATTGTAGAAGAGACTCTAAGATTTGTCCTTGAGTATGGAGTAACTAAAGCAAACAGGAGAAATGAGAACATTAGAGTTGAATAGAAATGTTCAAAACACAAGTCGGAAGTGCGGAGTAAATTATTTTAAAGAAATGTGCAAAGACATAGATATAGAAAATCAAATAGGAAGAACATGCTCAATATATCTCAAGCTGAAACAACTGAAAAGATGTCAAATATTAAATTGTAATACTGAAGGATTCTATGGAGAAAATGTTGAACAATGCAGGAAGTATCAAATGAAGATAGAAGGAATATACAAGGTTACTATATCAAAAATAGTCAACATTGGACCATTTAAAGAGGTATCATATGTCAAAGAACCTATAACATTGAAGGAAGAAGTCTAAGCTACAAAATGAATTAGAAATACTGAATAAGAATTGTAACATTTGGTTATGTGTTGGTGAATGAAAAAATCATGAACTGCCAACACCATGCAACCTGATGATTGATTGTGCATTTGAATATTGTGTCTCATAGGATTTTTGTTGACTGATTTTCAGACGTACACCCCAGACATTTCTTCCTAGTCCATCTTAGTCTAGACGTCCTTTGATACCTGTTCATCATCACAACACAAACCAAGTTTCCTCTGGTAAAGTTGTATGGTGGCTTCACATGAGGTTTTGATTAGCTGAGAATCAAACACAGGTCTCCTGTGTGAAGGATGAGAATTCTACAACTGAACCGCCTCTCCTTCTCTTATGGACCTTGGAATATCATTTTTAATTCCTGACCTGATTTAATTGTGTTACTTTTTCTTAGCCTATTACTTTGGGCCTCAATATCTGCTTCTATCCCTTGAAGTGGGCGTTGGAGTTGATCTTTCTAATTTCCTATTATCCTATTTTTGCTTCTCCCAAAGATCTTTTGTCTGATAAATATTTTCACTTCTAGTACTCTGGTTTGCTGTAGTAGAACACATTCTTTTAAATTATGGTTCTCTAGAATATATTTATGGAAACCTGGTTCCACAATGATTAAACATTCAGTCACTAACCTACTAATTGGTAGTATAACACCACCACCATCACCCCCTAAGAGCTCCACAGGAGAAGCATCTGGAAATCTGCTTCCATAAAGATAAAAGCCTTGATAGTCCTGTGAGTTAGTTCTACTCTGTCACAAGGGGTTGCTTTGAGTAAAAAAATCTTGAGAGAACCTAAATTCACAAGAGCAAAATGTATTTGGAAGTGGCATCTATTTAAGTTCCCCCAAGGAGGAATTAGCAAGTCGACTCTGTTTTAGAAATGGGAAAATAGAGAATCAAAGATAAGAAGTAGCATTTCCAAGGTCACATAACAAGTCAGTGGTAAGACCAGTAAGATAAGTCCCCTGCCTCAGTCCAACTTTCTTTCCATCTCAGTACCTTCATAGCCCACACAGAGGAAGGGAATTTCCCATAGTGCCTCCTCTGTTTGTTTCCAAAATCCGCTGAATGGTGTTCAATAAAGCAATTACTACTCTTCAGTACAAGTAAACCTTTTCCTAATTGATTTTTCTCATTTTTCAACAGATTTGTAATTGTCAATTTACTTGCTCAGTCTTAACACAGTCCCTGGGTTTGTCGTTCTAACCCTTGGAGTCATTTAACTCTACCTTGTAAGACAGACTCCCATGCTTGTATTATTCTCTGTTGGCATTGTCTTTTCAATCAATCAGTCATGAAAAATTCATGCCCCAAGTCAAGCCCCAGTGAACCACTCTGAGAAAAACGTGATTATCTCTAAACAAAGGAAAGATCTTGGTGTTCTCTGAAAGTCATTGGAGAGAGCAGCCTTTAATAAGGAAACATTTTATCTGCTGTTTGCAATCCATGAGATGTTCAGGCATTTTCCCTTTAAAATCTATCTCTCCAATTCTCACTTTTGCAACACTACTGTAAGGGGAAATTTCATGAATTTATATTCTAATCATATAAAATTTAAAAAAATCTGTGTTTGTGCTTTGCATTAGACAACAACAGCAACAACAAAAGTCTCGATGAACATACCTTTCACCCACAGAGGAGCTGGTAGATTTACATAACCTTCGGTTAGCAACTGAGCACTTCTAGCTTTTGATTTCATGCTGGGAAATGTGTTTTTTTTTTTTTTTTTTTGAGAGAGCAGTTCATGGTAAAGAACACCATGCTTGGTAAAGTAGAAGAACATCTAAATGAAAACAGAAAAAAATCTATCTGGATATGGCATATTGACTGGACGGTGACTGTGACACTGGGCACAAGCATGGCGATTGTAAGGATGGGGCAGGGCCTGACGGTGTTTCAGTTTGTTGCACATGGAATCACTCTGTGTTGGAACTGACTTGTGGGCACCTAACACCAACAATACAGAGACATGAGTGGAAGAGCCGTATTTAGATGTTTCACTTCTTCATAGGTCATGAGCAGTACAAAGCGAAGGAAAATCAGATGCGTCGGTATAAAAATCAAATGGTGACTATGTGCTATAACGGCAAGTAAATGCCCTTTCATCTTTTCATTTTGATTGCTAAAACATTTTTGAACACAGCCTGATTACCTGGTTTATCATTTGTTGTTGTTAAATTTTATGTCAATTTCCAAACACACTACTAATGAGTTTATTCCAATTCATAGCAGTTCCACAGGACAGAGTAAAACGGTCAGGATTCCAAGGCTACAAATCTTTACAGAAGTTGTTCTACCATGGGGCAGCTGTGGGGTTGGAGCCAGCAGCCTTTTAGTGAGCATCACCAAGTTGAACCCATCCTGCCTTCAGGGTTTCTTTTTGTACTAAATAATACAGTCATTGATGAAATTAAGCATTCAGTTTTGTTCACAAGTCCATTGGTCAGCTGAGTTTCACTGCTCTATTGGTGACCATCTCTGCATCAGAGAGATGGCCATGTTCTTGACTGGATTTTCTTATGTTTAGGAATCCTCAGGCTTTAGGTTGATCTAGAATGGGTTCAGCTAGAACAAAATTTTCTTCATATATGTTTTCTCTTCCTCTGTCAGCCAACATTGGATTGGAAGTGATGCCAGTGGGAGGGCTCCAAAAGTAAAGATGAAACTGCATGGGCTTCTTCAGGTTTTAACTTAGAAGATACCTATGTTACTTTCCATCAATTTCTATTGGACAAAGGCGATCACAAGATCTGCACAGGCTTAAGAGGGTTACATTTTAATGGGAAGAGCAACACATTCTTAGTGAGAGGAATGTAGAAACTAGGAGGTCAGAAAGACTGTAAAAACTCTACAGTCAAATTCACATGTAATTTATATGCATTTGGAAGAAAAAAAATAGCATGGCATTTCTCATGATGGAATGGGTGAGCAGACAGTAAATAAGTCACCACCACTACAAAGAACACTCAAAAAAATGAAAAACAAAGAAAGAAGGGAATTTTTATTTTTATTTTGCTGAAGTATGCTAGTTTGAGAATTTTAAAGTGATCAATAACCTGCCCCTTTCCCTTGTGTCTGATGAGCAACTCATTCAACAAATGAGCATGTCTGTGCTCCTGTCTTCTACCTGCCTTGTCACCTTTATACCACTTTGACTCAGGGATATCCTGAACAGGGGAAACATGGACACTCACTCTCTTGGTGTACTGAATCCTGCGTTAGAATTGGAGTGATCTAGGCAGTTGGTGTTCTGTTTGTTCTTTGCATAGATTTTATTGGGGGGGTGTCTTATCACAAAACATACATATATCCATTGTGTCAAACACATCTGTACATAATGTATATGATGTTGTCATAATCTTTCCAAAACACCATTTTTTTTTTCCAACTTGAGCCTCTGGCATAAGTTCCTAAGTCCCTCCCCTTCTCTTCCATCCTCTCTTCCCCAAGTTCCCTTGATAATTTATAAATTATTCTTTTATTTCATATCTTACATCAGCTGCTATCTCATTTTACCCACTTAAGTGCTGTAAGTCCCCTTTATGATGGGGGCCATACATAGATCATTGTGATTGGTTTCCCCTTACTTCACCTTCTACCTTATCCTCCTAGTTTTATTCTCCTCTTATTGGTCTGAGGTATTTAACTGTTCTGGATTCCCTCTGTTGCTACCTCTTATCTATACCTGTCCTGGTCCAGCCATATTTATAAGAGAATAAGGGTCATGGTAATGTGTGTGTGTGTGTGTGTGTGTGTGTGTGTGTTAGGGCAGGGGGGAGAGCATTAAAGAGCTAGAGGAAAGTTGTGTGTTTCATCAGAGCTGGACTGCACCCTGACAGGCTCATCTCTTCCTTGTGGTCCTTATGACAGGGGGTGTCCAAATGACTACTGATGGACTTTTGGTCTCCATTCTACCCTCCCTCTCATTCTCATTGATGTGCTTTTTTGTTTGTTTTGTGTTTGGTCTTTTAAGCCTGATACCTGATCGCCTGGACACATCTTGATCATACTGGCTGGTGTTCTCTTTGTTCTTTTTGACCTTACCGTCTCCCTGGAAGGGGAAAGAACAGGGAGTCAGTGTTATTTTTCCTGATCTTAACTTCACCATCTAAGCTTTTTGCTGCAAGGTTCTGACTGAAGTTGTATGCAACATAAAGGGATTCGTTTGTTTAATATATTCTCGCCTCAGTTTTCTGAATAAGTAAGGTAATTACAAAGGAAATGAAGGTCTAGACCTGATTTCAGTCAGATTGTAACTTGACTGGAGCAGAGACAAAGGAAAAATAAGCGATGGTACTAAAATCCAGAACAACAGTTTTTTTTTTCTTAGCACTGTACCTCATCTCTTTGGAACTAGTTCAAGTGAAAATATTTTGTCATCTCCTTAGGCACATGGAATCTGTATCCTGTGTGCACCACACCACATTGTTTCCTGGTATACTTCTCTATTTTTGTGTTGATGGAAATGAATTTGCATTGATTCTCCACAATCTAAAATTTTAAAAGTAGATTATACTTTCCATCAGTCTGCAGAGCTCAGTGTAATTCCTAACAAATTTACTCCTGTGTGCAAAACATGTAGAACCCTTCAATAACCCATTCATACTGCTTTCAGTCAAATTCTAAGTTACTTAACATGGCTCAGATATCCTCTAATATTATAATCTCATCTCCTACACCACTAGTTCTACATTTTTTTTGTTTTCCAGTCACAGGAAGCAACTTGTAATTGTGTCAAAGATTGACATTTGATCTAGTTGCTCTCCCTACCTAGAAAGTCTTCTTGCCTGGCCAATCCTTATTCTTCAATAAAGATTCAATTTCCCTTCATTAAGCTTATGTAGACTATCCCTCAACACTGTAGTGAACGTGGTTTCATTACACATTTCTCTTCTCAATAGGTAATTGCTGAAGAACACAGAATCCACTTTTATTTCTATCATTCTAGCACATAGTCCAATATCAGAATCATAAATGTTTATTGAATCAAATGATGAAATGAATATTTCTGGAATTAACACATTTTAGAAATAAACTTTCTGTAGGAAATGCTGTCAGATTGAGAAAAAGAAAGGTATTTTATGTCTGCATGTCAGTGGGTATTTTTCCAAGTTATTCACAGAGGAGTATCTCTAAAGACCATTATCTCTCTCCTGTCATGATGTTAATATCTTTATTTATAAGATAAGCTTCCCTTGATGAGACTTTTTCTCCATTCCATTTTTACCTCATTTGTCTGAATTCTCACAAGCTTTCAGCAAGGAAGCAGAATCTTCTACTGTGTAGTCTGCAAGCCAGGCCTTTATTATTACTATTAGACTACAGTATTTATGTGACAATTTCAATAATTTATACTTAAGAAGACAAAGGTGCAGCTTTTTGAGAGCTCATTCGTTCATTCTGACCTTTCAACATCAGTTTAAAATAGATAAGGATTTATGTTCTTATATTATGATTATCTATATGACAAACTTCACATCTAAGATGCTTAATGTCTGGTGTTACATAACATTCTTTTAAGAACTGTGATGGAAACCTGTAGATTCTTTCTGGCCAGGAGGTCTCGTAGGACATTTTAAAAAATCAGTCAAAATCTTCACTGTCTTCTTATTTTATTTTTCCAGAAAGTTTCTTAAAGTTTCCTCACATATACATATAGCATAGGAGCATAAACACACAAGTATATATATATATACATATACATATATATATATATATTTCAGAAATTTGTGTGGAAATATTTCCAGTTCCATATTTCTGCAAACTGGAGTCCCTCATATACATATAAAATTAACATGCATAGGATGTGCACACATACAAATATAAGATGGTAAAGTTATAATGAATTATTGTTAATATAGTTTCAGTTCACACCCACACTGTTTTATTCTAAAGAAAGGGTCCTTGTCTATGATCAGTGGACTACTAACGACAAATTCCTTCATTGATACCCTTGCTTTGATGCCATTAGGATGCCTGCAAAAATCCAATCAATAAGGGATACTGATGGGAAAAACAAGTCAGAAGAAGGAAAGGGAGCAAACACATCTGGGGCTCTGGTGGGCACAATGCATGTCTGTTGGAAGAAAAAGAGGGAGGAATGACCTCCAGGTGGGGGGAAGAATGACTGAAAATGCTTTTGGGTGGGGAGTATCTTTGGTGGTATACACCAAATGGGCCATATTGACCCAGGATTCTAGGTGCATCATGGAACCTACGCCTTGTACCATGGAATACTGGGACACTGAATCATGGTTCTTTAAGGCTCATGGCATGCTCTAGAGGATGTATCCGTGAAATCCAGTGTGGAAGCTCCAGTGGGTGAATTGGACTCTATTTCAGACACACTTGTAACCTGAGGACTTAAGTCAGAAAATACATAGGGCCTGAGGAAGCAAAAGCCAGCTTTACCAAGATTGACAAATTGTTGGTAGGCAGACAAACATGGGTTTGCTACATCAATGTGCTATATTTGGATATACATTATTTCAGAAAATCTGTGACTGACATTCTCAGTTATTATTATTATAAATTTTCATTGACCCCCATTGTGTAAATCGTGTCGAGTCATGGAAGGATGGATTCTATACACGTGAATAATTCAGGTCAAGCGATATGGAATATCCTACATTGACCCGATATACCTTTCTCCAACAGGCCTTTGAAAGAATTAGTAGCAGGGGCTAATCAAAGACAATATTCATGGAAGATCTTTATGCCCCAGGGGGATGATCCATAAGATTCTCCACCATAAATTAACAAGGAGGTTTTGAAAGGGAACCAAACTCAGATAAGAAACAAAGAAACAAAACAGATCCATGAATGGGTTGGGGAGTAGCACAAACTCCTAGTTCCAATTAGTCCTGACATCATGGCCCTCCTCCATATTAGCTCTCAGGAAGGGAAAACGGAAGATATGGATACTATACCAAAATGTGGTGAAGGAATTACATGGTACCCAGATATCAGATAAAATAGCATCTGTGGTCTTAAAGGCTTGTCTACAAACAAACAACTATCTAAGTGAAATGTAAACTAAGTCCATATAGAAGAAGCACACCATCACAAGTCACCAAAGGATTGTAAATCAGATAATCTGTAATCAAAGGAGGGGTTACTAGCAGAACCTGACTTGTGAGAATTCTATTTGCAGAATGTTACTGATGACAGTGGGAACCCAAGATACATTTGTGGGAACTACATAGGAAATTAGCATCCAGTGATCTCCCTCCATCCATAATTGAGGGATGGTAGAAAAGTGGTTACTTAAGCAGAGTGTATTGGAGAGGTAGGTGTAGAACAGCAGTTCTCCATTTGTGGGTCATGACCCCGGTGGTTGTCTGGGTGTCGAATAACCCTTTCACTGGGGTTGCCCGATTCATAACAGTAACAAAATTAAACTTATGAAGAAGCAACAAAAATAATTTTGTGGTTGGGCAAGTGTCACCACAACATGAAGAACTATATTAATGGGCTGTGGCCTTAGGTAGGTTGAGAACCATGGTATAAAGGATCAAAGGGATAAACTTGACCTAAAGAGTTCACACTCTGTCAGCTGAATACCCCCTCTAATGCACACTGGATCTGATCTGGTTTTCATCATCATTTTCTCTATTTTTGCTATTCTTCGTTCTTGCTATTGTTCATATTTGGGTTTATCTCAGAGGTGCCATGTCATTGCGGGCGAGGGGTCACACATTTTTCTGTTTCTCAGAATATGAAACCCAGGATTGGTGAAATTATAGGTACGGCAAGGAGAAAAAGGGTTTCAGCTTGGGTGGGCACAGTGGTGGGGGGTCTGGTAGTAAAAGAGAGACAATGTCAGGAGTCCAGGAAGGAAAAGAGTGTTTGGAAGATGATTGTGGTAGCAATTGTACGTATGATTGAACTATGGACTATTATTATGATATGTATGAACTGTCAATTAGGAATATATTTTTAAACACTTAAAAAAGTAATATAAAAAGCAATCAATGGGCTGAGCCCTGGTGGTGTAGTGGTTGTGCGCGGGACTGCGGCTCACTGGGACGGAGGTTCAATTCCAGCAGTGGGGCTGGGCCTCCTACACCCACCGCCAGAGAGCAGTGATGCCCCAAACAAAAAAGCAATCAAAACAACGGTGTCTGAGATGAGCTGCTGAGCTAGTTACATTCAAATAAACAAGTCACTTCCGAAGATTATAGCAACTCTTTTTTTGTATTCCAAAGTGGAACGTCCATAGATTTTTCTCAAAGGCACAGGACACTCAAGTAAATTTATTATGAAGAAATTTTAAGAAAATGGAATGCTGCAACTTCATTGTGACAAAGGGCTCTTTCCCATCATGACAATTCACTACTATTCTATGAAGAACCAATCTTTTGATTCGCAGTTGCATTTAACCCACTGCACTACCAGGGCTCCAGTCTCCTGAAGATCCTTGTAAATATTTTCTATGTTGGTTTCTTAGGAGATAAACAGAGAGCATCTTCAGGGTTTCAGCATCAGTCAGTGATAAGTAGAGTCATTAAGGATATAACCTAAAATGCAGGACTTTTATCCTGGGGTGTTTCTGCAAAATTTATTCACTCCCAGTCAGAGGAAAACCTAATACTGCCATCAACGCGATGCTCACTCACAGTGATTCTGTAGGACGGGGTCTTGTGTAGCAGATTTACCAAACTCAAAAAGTATTTTATCTGTTGACTGCTGCTTCCATGAGAATTGATTGTGGATCCAATCAAGAGAGAATCCATGACAGTTTCAAACTTTTCTCCACTTATCATGATGGTACTTATTGGTCCAGCGATGAGGATTGTGGTCTTCTTGTATGGAGTTATAACCCAGAAAGAAGGCTATCATCCTTGATTTTCATCAACAAGGCCTTCATATCCTCCTCACGTTTAGCAAGTAAGGTTGTTCCATCTGCAGTCTGTTAATAAGACTTCCTCCAATGTTTATACTGACTCCTTATTCATATAACTCTCTTATCTGGTGATTTGCTCAGCATACAGATTGAAGAAGTATGGTGAGAGGATACAGATTTTAAACCAGGCAGTATTCTCTTGTTCTGGTCAAACAGCTGCCTCTTGCTCAATGTTCCATAAAAGCACAATGAATTGTTCTGAAATTCCCATTCTTTTGAAGGTTAGCTACAGTTTACTATGATCTCAGTAGTCAAACATGTAAAGCTTGTGTAAAGTAGTGTAAACATTTGTTGACTTGCCTTGGATAGATATGCTGCACAAGATCTCTCGAATGCATGGAACAGCAAGAGCATCATTTTGAAATTAAGGTGTGCCTGACCCAACCCTTGGTCTTCAGCTAACTCCTATCCATGTGAAATGTGGACATTGAATTAAAACGAAAGGACAAGGGAGAATGAATGCATTTGAGTTGTGTTGCTAGAGAAGACTATTGAAAGTACCATGGGTTGTCACAAGGGAACATACATCTGCCTTAGAAGTACAGCAAGATGCTCTTTGAGGACAAGGACGGTAGCATTTCTTCTGCCATACTTTGGACGTGCTGTTGGGAGAAATTTGTCCCCGGAGAAGAAGACCGTGCTCAGTAAAGTAGAGGGGCAGTGAAGTGCGGAGGGTTCTCAATGAGATGGGTTGCAACAGTGGCTACAACTCTGGGATCAAGCATAAGAATAATTGCGAAGATGGTGCGGGACCAAGCAGCATCTCTCTCTGCTGTGTGCAGGATCAGTGTGGGTAGGAACTAATCTGATGGCACCTGGCAACTTCAACAATGGGGCAGGGTAGAAGTGCACCTGTGAGTCTCTAAGAGGATTAACTCTTTAAGGGAGTAGAAAGCCCCATGTTCTCCCAAATAATGGATGGTCACTAGAAACTGCTAACCTTACAGTTTGCAGCACAACCCATAACCATTAAGCCAAGAAATTTTCATTTAGAAATTTTCAATTTTCTATATCAATGAGACCACAGCAGTGAAAGACAAGCTATCTGTGTGGTGCCCTGTTTGAAATCAGAATACATTGGCTTGGGAGCTTATACTTTGCGGAGACAAAGATAAGTGTTTTACATAAGCTCGGGTTTCTGGGCAAACACTGGAAACAGCTGTTGACTATACGCAAGACAATAGGACAATAATGTCCTTTAAGTTTTAGGCTAATTTCAGTATGTCTTTGTTTTGACCAAATAGATTAGCAGCTTAGCTTTTAACCAGTAGTGGCCAGGTAAGTAAGAGAGGACTGTAAGAATTATTTGTCCCATGTATGTGACACCCTCATCCTACCAATCTGCCTTTGAGTAATGTGAGTTATAAAAAAAATCCACTGAGACTGTATTAAGTAAAGTATCCTAGGCAAAGTAAGGGGATTTGAAAAAACATTAATTAAATGACTTGAGTTGCAAGAATATGCCCTATACTAAAAGGATCCCTGGTGTCGCAGTCGGCTAAGCACTTGGATGCTAAGCATGTTTTGTTTCTAATTCACGAGGCACTTTTTTCTGGAGAAAAAATGAGACTCTTGAAGATAGATAGTCTCAGAAATTCTAAGCAGCAGTTCAAGCCCATCTTACTGTGTTGCTTTAAGGATCTTCTAGTCAGATCCTGACGCTTTTACTTCTAGAAATGAGTGTACATAAGTAACTATCCTAAAGAATTCAATACATAAGATCAAACAGTTTCAATTGACCCATTTACCAGACTATGTTTTAACTCAAGATGACTTCAGGAAAACCAGTTTCTTTAAGGCTAGGGATTCAAAAGGTCACCGAATGGTAAATGCCAGCGTGGATCCTCAGCCACCTTGGATCCAAACATTTGAATTCAAGAAGAATTAAAGTGGTTTTTCACGGGCACTTTGTCTTGATAATCTTATGGACACTTAATCCTTATAAATTTACCAGAAAAGGACCATTTTCCTTTTTCTTAATTTGAATAGTGGGACTTAGAATGGAAGAACTTGCTGAGCTATGTAGTGAGGTCTACAATAAGAGGCAGGCCTAAAGTCCCCAGATCTCTTTCCACAATTCAAGGAATCAGTTATGTGGCAGAAAACAAAACTATAGAAACCTCAAAAATGCCCCCCCCAATAAAGAAGCTGGTTGACTGAACAAATTGAGACCTATGCATAGATTCTCTCCCCCAATCAGCCTCACATTACTTATATTATCCCAAGAGAAGTTCACACTAACCTTTACAATCCTGTTCAACTAACACCAAGATCTCCATGTTAGCACATGACTAGAACTTATAAGCAGGTATGCACAAGTACTTTTACCCATTCTGTTATTTGTTCATCTTTCATCAGAATTGGTAAGTATAAAGTGGTTAACATAAACTACTTGCTGTCATCACTCATGAAAATGATTTCTGTTTAAAATAATGTATTAAAATATTTTGAAAGGTATTTAAAAGTATTTTAAGAAGGATTAAATATATATATATATATTTATCATATTTACACCTAAAGTAAAACATTAGTAAGATTAAATATATTTTTAATTCCATATGATCATTAATAGATAAAATTAGGATGGATGATGTCCAAATTACTAAAAAAAAGGGAAATATTAAAAAATATTAAAGTAATATTGTACAATATATAAAAATTAGGGAAGGAACCATAAATAAAGAGAAAATAAATTATTGGTTATGATTGAAGTCTGACATTTTTCCTGTTCAACTAATGTCAATTAAAATATATACTACAACTGTAACTATTAAAACAATGGGAAGTTGGCACTATAATAAGCACACACACATACCGGTGAAGCCAGAAATGGAGGTCCAGAAATAGGCACAAGCATTTTATGGAGTAAGTATGTGAAATCAGAAAGGATAAGAAGGACCTATTCATTGATATTACAACAACTTGGTAAATATTTGGAAACAATGCGTTTACTGTTATGTCATATTTTACAATGTAGCTTCTAATGAATTGAAGTTGTTTAACCTTTTTAGTTTAAATTAGAGAAATTTCATATACAGCGAATAATATTAATACAACTCCATGGACTCAACATTAAGATGAAGCAGATGTTAATAATGTGTTCCTCATTTAAATTTGCTTAAAATTATTTTTGATAACTATAACAATCATTTCAGGTAATCCCCCATATTCATTCTTTCTTTCTCATGGTTTTGACTACACCCATGGCTTTAGTAAATATCACTGCCGCGCATACTTCACTATATATGTATGCGAGTATTGCATGCAAGTATTTAGGGCTTCAAAAATGTCACTTTCCCCCAAAAAACTTTATGAAAATCTGTCTATACCATTGTTTTGAGTTAAAAGATACACTCTTTTTTGAATCACTAAACTCTCATAATTCCTAGAGATTATCAGTTGATAAAAGTTGCTGAAGTTCATTCACTGTCAAAGCTGAATAGTGTTCTATTATATTAATGAACCCCAATTTGCTCATTTTCTTTTTGCATTAGCTGGTTTAATTTTTGATTTTTCTTTTTCAAAGTGTTATAGACATTCTTATGTAAATTTCCATTTGATAGGTGCAAACTTTGTCTTAGACTAACACTTAAAATAGCTGATGTGTAGGATTTAAGCATCATTATCTTGACTAGTTATTGTCAAGTCGGTATTTAGAATCTCTTCTATTTTACTTAGATTCCCACCAGCAATGCTCACAATTCAGTTTCCTGTATAATATCCAGCACCTGGTATTTTCAAATTTTTGTTGTTCTTTTGCTGATTTGGTGGGTGAGAAATATAACTCATTGTTTTCTTAATTTATAGTTTCTCAATTGTGTTCAAGTGGTTTGGTTTGGTTTGGGCCTCATTGTCTTATATGACAACTCTAGGTTTTTCCTTTTGTGACTTATCAGATTTTATCATTTTCCCATTTCCTGTTTTTTAATATATTTATCTATATACATATATATATAGAGATAGATAGATAGATAGATAGATAGATGTTCTTTATATCCATTTCCTTTTAGTTGATCCCTATTCATAAAAACACTGTTGGACACAGCAGAGCTGCCCCCGGAGATTCCAAGGTTGTAATTTTTAGAGGCTATCACATCCTTCCCCAGCAAAACAGCTGATGAGTGCGAAGTTCTGAATTTTTAGTTCACAGCTGAGTACTTATTCACTGTCCTACAAACATTTTGGGCTTCTTTATAGGTTTGTGTATTAATTATTTTCCATGATATGAGCTATCCTATAGTCTGTCAACTATTAGTTTGGCTTTTTATTTTGTTTATGGTATCCCTTAACCTAACAACTTCTTGATTTCCCTCTTGAGTCATAGCAACCATAGTCTTTAAAATACTCTTCACCAACATCATAATTCATGTTTCAGTTTTTTAAATTTATTTTAAATTTTTTAGATTTTTTAAATTTATTTTTATCTTTCACATGTGTGAAGTCACCTAATCTGGTGTCAATCTGAGGATTAAGAGTGTAGGTGTGGAGTCTAGCCTGTCAATCAGGAGATAGTCAAGGAGATCTCTGTGTTGGCATGGTTTTCTCCTGAGAATTCTGGAAATCCGGCTGCATTTTGCCCTTGGAGGTGAGAGACTCACTACTTAGTCCCTTGGGGAAGTGCTACTGACAAGACACAAGGCTGAGTCCCTGTGAGACATACTGGATGAAAGGTACATGGGCTTCCCCTGATGGAACCAGACCTCTGAATCTAGAAAGGTCACATAGAGACTCCTGCCAGTGCTGAGATGATTTTTACCACCATGGAAACACAAGACTCTGTACCCACTGACCTGTAATTGTCCTAGTGTCATTGCATGTGTCTCATAAATATGAAGAAGACTATATAGACTGGTATCGGACATTTGAGCTATATCAGACTTGTGTCCAGAGTTGGACTGGACTGGGTTGGGATGCTTTCTCAATGTTATTTTCCTCTTGTATATAAATCTCTCCCTTATATACATGTGTGAGCTTATGAATTTGTTTCTCTAGTCTACTTGGAATAGCACAAAATGCCTATGAGGTGATTGAAACAATCATGGCTTCACTCAGGTGGGTATTTGTCTTCAAAGTGACATCTTTGCTCTTTCACATATTAAAATTTATAGCAGATCTTATGCAATAGGTTGTTTGGTTTTTTTGACTGCTGCTTTGTGGACTTGGGTTTTGGAACTCAAGTCCATGAAATCCTTGACAACTTCAGTTTTTCCTCCATTTTTCATGCTACTGTCTATTTCAGTTGTGAGGATTTTTGTTTTCTTTGCATTGAGTTATAATCCTGTCTGAAGGATGCAATCTTTGATTTTCCTAAGTGCTTCAGTTATCTTCACTTCAGGAGACAAAATGGTGGCATCGCTTATAATGGGTTGGTTGGCGATGTTCTCCAGGCCTCTTATTGAAGTCTTCATGTAGCTCAGTTATTATTTACTCATATTACAGATCGAAAAAATGTGCTGAAGAAATAAAACACTTCCATGATTTAAATCATACACATCATTTCCTGATTTAAACTGTGCAATATCACTTTCTTTTGTTCCAATAACTACCTCTTGTTGTATGTACAGGTTTTGCTTGAGCACAGTTTAGTGTTTAGGAATTCCCCTTCTCTGCCATATTATCCATAGTTTCTTATGATCCACACAGTTGTATGCTTTTGCATACTCGGTTAAACGCAATCAAACATCCTCTGGTGTTCTCCTCTGTCAGTTAAGAGCCACTGGATGCTTCCAATAATATCCCTTTCATGCCTTCTTCTGAATCTGTCTTGAATTTCTGTACTACTGTAACTTAAAAAAAATCTTGATCAAGATTTTCTTTGAGTGTGGTATCAGTTATATTCAATAAATTCTGTAGAGTCTCCATTCTTTGGAATAGACACAACTCTCAGTCTCTTGTAGCGAGTTGGCCAAGTAGCTGTTTTCCAAATTTCTTTGCATAGACTAATGAATACCTCAACACTATATCAGTTTTGAAGTATTTCAATTGATATTCCATTAATTTTTGTAGTCTTGTTTCCCACATGTCTTTGGTGTCACTTGTATTTCTATCAAAACATTTGTTCTTGATTATGTATTTTCTTCCCAAATGCCAACGAATTGGCTTTGATTTAGCATTTTGATATATTTTTCCATTCTTTTGATGCTTTCTGCATTATTCAATATTTTGCCCATAGGATCCTTCAATATTGTAATATCAGACTTAATTTTTCTTCATTTCTTTCAGCTTGATATGTGTTGTGTTTTTATGTTTTAATTTTCTAGCTCCAGGTCTTTCATATTTCATTCTAACGCTTTATTTAATCATCTTGAACACCCTTGTGAATTTCTCCATTCTATTCTGTTCTTTTACTTTCAACATTTCTTCTATTTCCTTTAGCTTTTCTACATTTAAGAGCAAGTGTCAGAGTCTTTTCTGAATCCACTTTGGCCTTTGATTTCATTCCTGACCTTTTAATGACCCTTCACTTTGTTCATGTATCATTCTGGATGTCATTGAACAACTTATCTGCTTTCAGTCATTAGCATTGATACGTTGAATCTGCCCTTGAAATTATCAATAAGTTCAAATGTGATATATTCAAGGTTGTAATTTTTCTCATCAACGTGTTATTAATTTTCTTTCACTGAAGACTAAGCTCGCATGTGAACAGCTGATAGTCTGTTCCACAGTTGTTCCCTTGCCTTTGTTTTGGCCCATGATAGAGAGTTTCTCCATCTCCTTTCCAACAAAGCCCACAAAGTCAAACTCACTGCCATGGAGTGGATTCTGATTCACAGGGATGCTGGGTCAGTCCGGGAAGACTAAAGGAACAAATTTCACAGACACACATATGGATACAAGGAATGGGTTTATATTCAAGAAGAATAGGACACTGAGAAACCATCCCAGCCCAGTCCAGCTAAAAGTCACAAGTCCAATATTAACCCATATGCCCGAAATCAATCCACAAAGTCTCCTTCCGACTCACGAAGTCACAGGTCAGTGTCCCGGCAGAATCCCGGCACCGACAGGGGTCTCCCCATGGCTCCTCGCTTCTAGGACTCAGGGTCCATCAACAGCATCCCATGGTGGCAGAAGCAATTCATCACTGGCAAAGGCCTCCATCTGGCCACTTCAGCTTCAGAGGTCTGGCTCCATCAGGGCAAAGCCGTGTGGTCTCTCCGCCGGCTCCTCCAGCTTCTCAAATGCTGCCAGCTTGTCTTATCCATGAATCATCGCCTCTGAGGCTAACTCCCAACAACTGGGGAAGATAGCTTCTCATCTCCATGAGGGAAATATTGCGAGATTTCTCAGGAGTCTCAGGTGAAAGCCATGCCCACACAGAGGCCTCATCAGCTACTCCATGGCTTTCTCCTGATTAATAGGCCAGACTCCACCCCTACATTTCAATCATAAAATTAACGTACGCACATGACTGCCACAGATGCTATGGGATAGAATGTTACTATCTCTTTGTATTTTCAATGTTGTGTGTCTTCAAGGAAGGAGAAAGGTTCCTCCTTTTTCCACTGAGCAGCTGTTGGGCTAAAATCACTGACCATGGTTAGCAGCCTGATGCATAACCAGCGATGCCACCAGGGATCTTTCTCTTCCCCTGGGTGTAGTCAGTTTGATTATTGTGCTTTCCATCTAGTGAGGTTCTCATATAGACTCACTATTTATGTTGTGTAAAACCATATTTGAAATGAAGAAATGAAATATGTGGTCTTGCACAATTCTTTCATGTCACCTCAAGTTTGATATTTATCACCAAGGGTATATTTTGGAGCTATTGTTTTTTGCCCTTCTGTTTTCAGTGTGCTATATATCTTATATACAGTTTTTGAATTTTGATTTTTAGTTTCTTTATTTTGAAATAATGATATGATTTTATGTTTTTTTGATGCATGCTTCCTGATGGTCACACAAGCTAGTGTGCTTCTTCCATGTGGGCTTCATTCCTTGTGAGGTAGCTGGCCATTTGTTTACCTTTAAGCCTTTAAGACCCCATATGCTCTATCTTCTGCGAGCTGGGCACCATCAGCTTTCTTTACCACATTTGCTTATGCGATCATTTCTTACCAGCAATTGTATAGAGGTGAGCACACTATGTTATGATTTTTTTTCTTTGATGACAGATACCTGATTCTTTGAAAACATCATGATCACACAGGCTAGTGCGCTTCTTCCATATGGGTTGCTTCTGAGCTAGATGGTCACTTGTTTACCTTCAGTCAGTTAGTAAGCAAGATCTTGGGATAAGTAATTGACAGGAGTAGGAAATTGCCCATTTCTGGAGTTGTGTTTCTTTCTTCAATACTTGATCATGTGCTCCTTCTTTAAATGGTTGTATGTTAACCACTTATTGTTGTACAGTGATCCTATCTATTCACTTCCTTTTCTTTTGATGCCTCATTCATTGTACACTACTTTCCCTGTAGAGTCCTTCAATATTTCAGCTCTAGGCTTGATTTTTTTCTTCAGTTCTCTCACCTTAGCATATGCTAAGCATCTTATTTGTCTTCTGGTATACTAACTCCAGGATTTTGAAAAGTTCATTATTATATTTCACTTGGTGTCTCAAAGAACTGCTCTTTGATATTTTTCATTCATCTCTTCTTCATTTTTTCTTCCATTTTCCTTATCTACTCTATGTTCAGGAGTAAGTTTAAGTGTGTCTTTCCATTTATTTTACTTCTTGTCTTTTTAAACAATCTTTTGTTTTCTTCATTTTCAATGTTTTTGATAATCATCCCTCATTCTTTTGTCATTAATGGTCAATCTGTTAAATTTATATGAGAAATCTATAAATTCAAGTGGGTTATATACAGTCACATTTTCACCCATGTGGACTTACTTAAATTTTCTT
This sequence comes from Nesogale talazaci, assembly GCA_004026705.1. Classification (NCBI taxonomy): domain Eukaryota; kingdom Metazoa; phylum Chordata; class Mammalia; order Afrosoricida; family Tenrecidae; genus Nesogale; species Nesogale talazaci. The sequence goes on along the minus strand of PVJH01017334.1, from coordinate 14,201 downwards.
CAATTTAAACCTGAATTTACATATAAGCCATTCATAGTCTGTTTCATAGTCCAACTCTGGCCTCATTTTGGTGGATAATATTGTTTCTTTACTGACTCTTTACATATATGTGGTCAATTTTATTCCTGTCTAGTACACCTGGAAATGTCTATGAATAGAGACACCATTTAAGATGTTTAAGTGACAATTTTCAATGAATAAGTTTGTCTTGAAAAATGTTATAATGCAATGTGCAGCTTCTTTTCCAGCATGCAGACTATATTTTCCTATTATTATTCTTCCTGCTTTCCTAGTTTTCACATCCCAAGCCCCGATAATTATCAGTGCATCTTTAGTACATGCTTTGTCATTTTCAGATTACAGGCATTGGTGGAATTTTTCAATTTTTTCATCACTAAACTTGAATAATAGTTGCATTAACTTATTTCCCTTGTAGGTGTACAGCTATTATTGTGCCATAGACAGTAGTACACATCAATGTAGATCCCAAAATGTTATTTTTGAGAATGAATGTGACATCAGTCCTTTTAATGTTTTCATTTTTGACATATTAAACCTTGTGACCATCTTATTCATACTAGCAATACCAAATGTATTTCCTCTTACTAATACCTAGGATATCAATTTTTGTGCACTTTCAGGCTTCTGATTTTTCTCGATCCATAGTGTATACATTCCACAATCTGATTATCAATAGATATTTATATCTGTGTTTTGATTCTGTCTTACATTTTGAGTCATGTTTCAATAGAAAATAAAAATCTTGAAATCTTCACTCCATCCGCATAATTATACTAACTTCTACTTTGATTTGACATCTCTTCCCCAGTTGTATTTTGACTGTACTTGAGGGCCTTATCTTCCTTTTTGACAACGTTCCACTGCTATTCATGAGGTTTTCAATAGCTTATCCATCAGAAGTGGGTAGCTGATTCTTTCCTTGTAATCTTTTCTAGGAACTCTACTGAAACCCGCTCGCTTTGAGTGATCCTATTTATATTTGAGATACTGGGGACAGAGTTTTCACGTTCCACCAGTGACATAGCAACATGCAAGTGACCACAGTACAGCATACTGATAGACTAATGGTGGAACCAAATGGTAAAAGCATTCATTCCCATGCAAATTCTAAGCCAACTTAGAGAGAGAAATCATAAGTAATAAAAACATTCTGAACATATAAAAATTAATTTATTTGCATCAGATTTTTATGAAGTGCAGATACTCACTCTTGTTATCCCTCTATTATTAAATGAGGACAAAGACAAGAGGCTTAGAAGCTTGAAAAGTCACAGTATTTGAAAGTGTTCAAGTTTGTATTAACATTCAGCTTTCCATGTTCCAGAGTCTGTATTCTTAGCCTCTATGATTATGTGGGACAAACATATTCCATTGCATAGGTGGCATTTTTCCTCACTATTCAGTTGGTCATTAGAACCATATGATGCATTTTAATCCTGATCATTTTTTTCTGTTTTAATTATAAGAGGTAGAGACTTGCATAATATATTCTTTTGATGATTTGTCTCTTCTTTCTTTTTCAGAGGATAATTTTCAACATTGTTAACTTCAGCAAGACTAAGAGTCTTTATAGGGATGGGATGGCCCCTATGGTGAAATCTACCAGCAGACCAAAATGGTAAGTGACCCGTGGAATGGAAAGCCTTTGGAGTTGGAAAATTTGAGACAAGTCACAAATGTGTCTGTTACTTGGCTACTGCCTCATTTGAACTGACAAGGATGAGATTCTCCATGACCACTCTCTGTACTCTAGGTACTGTTCTCTGAGAGTGTTGTGATAGATTACATGGTTCCATTCTTGACAGACCAACTCCATATTATGCGGGAGGATTCAATTTGTTATGTGGTAAGCTTCCTATTCTGTTTGCCTTTTGTCATGCTATCTTTCGAAGCATATTAAAGTTTATTCTTTTAAATTTTTTCTTAATTTATATGTTGTGAATTAATCTGGAGTAGAAATATTGGGAACTAAAGTTAGATCATGTGTCCTTGTTTTGCATGATTTTTGTGCCATCTTGTGTTGTTAGCTTGCTTGTGAATTTGCTGTGTGGATATGTGGATCATGGTTATGGTGAGAAGAAGGGCAGTTGATTGGGTTGTTTAGTAATCCCAATGATAATAAGATGAGGAGAAAGATATTTATTTATGATAACCACTTCTATTTACTGAAAACCTAGGCCATGTGGTTTATATTAACTGTTACTAATTATCAAAACAATTTTTCAATGTAGATTTTATGTACAACCACATGATAGATGAGGGAATTAAGCTAAGAGAGGCGGTTACTTTTTCAAGCTTATAGAAGACAGAGAAGGAGTCTGTTCTATTTCTATTTCCACACACTGGCATTTAAACTAATTCAATTGTTTATTTATCCAATAATTTACTCATTCAATTAACATTAATTGAGGGAGTGCAATAAAGTAAAAGAGTTTGAAGACAGAATCTGTTTATTATTCACCTGTCGCACAGTAGGCCTTAAGTGAATACTTGCTGAACTGAGTTGAATTACTTATGATAATTACATGTAAAGTGCCTTTCATTTGCTAAGCGTTCAATAAATGTTATATATTATTAACAGTGCTATGTAAAACAGTACAGAAATGTCAGGAATTATTCATATTATTCTAGCTTTGATACCTTTTCAAATTTTAATGACTTGTGAGAAAATCATCTGCAAGGACCTATGTTTATAGAAAACTAGCAATTCATAAATTTTGAATTGTTTTTGTGTACAACTGATTCTCGGTAAATTTCTATGAATGCTGAGCTGAGGAACTTGGATTTACAAGAATGTAGGCAGTTAATAATGAAGCCTGCTGACCAAAAGGTAAAGATATCCACCTGGACCAACCTGCATGGGGCCCAACCATACTGTCGTTTCTTCCTTCAATCTCTTGTTGGCAATGTCTTCTTAAATACTGAGCTAAGTATGGGGTTTTGCTTTGAGTATATGAACTCAGCCCAAGGGTATAATTATAGGGTAAATCTTCGTATTAATTAGATCACATCACTGAGCCCTGGTGGCACAGTGGTTGTATGTGGGACTGCGGCCCACAGGGTCGATGGTTCAAATCCAGCAGCAGCTCTCTAGGAGCAAGGCTGCGCTTCCTACTCCCACCAGGCCAGTGATGTGGAAAAAAACAAAATAAAACAAAGATGAAAAAACAAAAAGTAGGATCACATGGAGTTATGAACCTCAAATCTTACCAGCAAAATAACATCATTTTTGACTTGTTTACAGGGGCCTTCAAGGTAACTCACCTTCTCCTTCTATATGATATGCTAGGATTTACCCACTAACAAAAGTCACTCTTTTTGTTTCCAAATGTTCAGTCCTGTGTTGCCATTTTCCCTTTCTTTTTGTGTTTTTGAAAATCTTTCAGCCTTAATTATTTGGCTTTATTTCTCATGAACTATTGGTATTCTTACAATCAGAACTCTTAATAGATTTTGAAGTATTAGCAAGTCACTATATTTCTATTATAATGCCTTAAAATTAAGGTGGTCCTCTTATACAATATTGGTAAGCTTTCAGAAGTACACATTACATGGTGACTAGTTTTTCTTTAACGATTTGAAAAAGTCAAAGCTACTGAACTGAGTTTGATGGTCTTAGTTGTTTATATGTTTGATCCCATCTAGATTTTACTTTACTACCCCTAGTCCTTGAATGTAAACTTATTAATATTATTTCATGATCTCTTTCTTAAAGTCAGATATTCAAATATTATTTCACTATTGACCACATAATTTTCCTAGGAAAATTAAAGGAAATATATTTATTTAAATGTACACACTACCATTGAGTCAATCTGACTCAGAGTGACCCAATAAAACCAGGTACAACTGTTCTTATGGATTTCAGAGACTAATTTTTATGAGAATATATATGTATATGTACACTTTTCCTTCAAGCTATGACAGTGCAGCTGTCTTCTATTACATATATGTATATATAATATATACTTTATGTGTCTTCTATTGCATGTTTACATATATCTTACATAATATATACATATAATAGAAAATTTTTTTGTTTATTTTTTGGGGGGGCATCACTGCCCTCTGGTGGTCATGAGAGCTACCTAGCCTTGCTCCCAGAGAGCTGCTGCTGGATTTGAACTGCCAAGCCAATGGGCTGCAGTCTCGCACTCAACCACTACGCCACTGGGGCTCAGCCCTATAGAAAATATTTGTACAAGAATATGTTGTAATACAAGATAGTTAATATATAATTTATAAATGAAGAGTTGTGGTGACTTAGTGATTGAATGTGGGCTACTTATGGCAACATCAGGAACTTAAAACCACTGGCTGTTCCATGTAAGAAAATGAGGATGATCCTCTACTTCATTTCACATATTTTGGGTATGTTTTCAGGAGAGAACAATCCCTAGAAAAGGATGGCATGTTTGTTAAAATAGAATGGGTGTTATGTATGCTAATAAAAAGTGAGACCGATAGCAAAAGAAAAAATTAGAAAATGCATTTTATAATATATCATTTAGGAGGATATTTGGGATTCTTTGGTAAAGGCTTAGATGTGTTCAGCAGCATATTCATTGCTTCAGTAGATAAGACTTGTACTATAATTGGGATGTGAGTTGACTTAGAAGGTTTCCGATTTGAAGAAAGTGTTCCCTCAGGGAGATTCACGTAAGGTGAAGTTTTCAGTAAAGAAAGGTAATAGCTACACAGGACAAAATACTTCATCTTCTTTAATTCTGAATTTTTTTAATAATTAATTCCTTGCAGGCTTAACATTTTTGTCAGTTATCATTAAATTGTATATGAAAATTTCATTTAAATAAATTAGCCCTTACAATAATAGATCAATAGGGGCATCTGGAACCAGAAGGAAACATGGCAAATTGTCAATAATTTCTAACAGTACAGGTTGTCAACAAGATAATGCTTTAGTTTTATTTGTTACTTCAACTATTTTTTTGCAATTTCAATACTTTAGGGAAGAAATATATGCAGGTTAAAGGGATTATTTGCTGATTGGGTTGCCTGAGAAGCAATAATACATTTGCAGAGTTCTCCATTAACAATTCAAGTAGTCTCTCTTTGCAAATTTAAGACTGTCATAGGTAAAAACATAATTTTGTCCCTAGGGACCTGTCAATGTGAATCTCTGGATTAGCAGGCACCTAGGTGGTGGAGTGACTTAGAAATTTGCCTTCTAGCCACAAAGTCAACAGTTGGAAACCTCCTTCACAGGTGAACCATTAGACTTTCTGCTCCCATAAAGCAGGAGCCATTACCCTTAGAAACCTATAGGCACAGTTCTGCTCTGCATATGTTAGAGCCTACGCCACTTGTAGGAAGTTAGGAGTTTTCAATTAGCATGCTATAACCATAACTGGGTTTCTCATGGTCCAGTTAGCATAGGGGCTAGCTTATATAGGTTTAGAAACCAATATTGATATGCACATAATCGAATTTTGAATTCCTCTGTAAATTAAAAAAAAAGTCATCGTGGACTTTGCAATGTTCTGAAGTTTGGTGCTGTTCCAAGAGACAAACATTATACTAGTATGATTAGGTATTTTTCCTGTGTCTATGAGAAATATTTTTAAAGAATTTCATGTAATGATTTATCTTCCTTTTATTTTTTTTCTCCAGAATAGAAAGGGAGTCCAGGCAAAGTATTAGTACTATAGTAAATAAAACAGAAAGATAAATGGAGTCAAAATAATGAAATTGTCATCACAGAACTTTGGCACTTCGAACATTTACATTACTTGTTTAATTCTTATAAGGAATTCACCCTAACTGTCCTACTCTTACTTTGAAGGTTCAAAGTCTGAATTAGAAAGTACTCTCTGTTTGTGTCATTCTGGAGACTTTCTGTTTTTAATTGACAAAAGAGGAATGTAATGGGATCAAAAGATTCCATGAGTTGTCACTGATTGTCTAAGTTGTCTTTAGTAAAGTCATGCCAAGAGTAAAAATGTGGACAAGTTACAGTACCAACATATTTGTTTATATAAGATGAAAACAGAAATTTTTAAAATAAAGTTAAGAAATTGTTGAAGGAATGAAACAATCTGTCATTAGACAGTCCCTATAAGTATTCACAAAGTGCTATAGTAAAAAAGCAATTTTCACAGAATTGAAATACAGAGGATATAGAAACCTACAAGTAAATTTTGATTAGTTCATATTTATAAAATCAATATTTAATGAGCTCAAGACAATAGCAGGACCCATCAAACATTAGTTTGCTGATCATAAAGTTTGAGTCATTTAATACCTTTTTCTATGAATATTTCAGTGGCCAGCTGAATGAATGCTCTGAGAGTATGTGGTGAGAGTAATGAGAAAGAAAGAAGGAGAGTGCCTAAAGGTTTATTGAAGTATGATTTTGATAGTCAGCTCAGAATAAGCAGTAAACAGAAAAGAAAATCTGAGTCTGGTCTGCTTCATTGGCACAAGCCAATATAACTAGCACCAAATTACTTTCAGTTTCTTCTCTGTTAGGATTCTCAAAGAAAAGTCTTAGTTGTTATATTTCGCATTCCCCATTTGTCCCCAAATTTAACAAATGTGATCTTAGTGCATCAGAAAAAGGTAATTGAGGCTTCTCAGAATCAAAGTAAGTAAATACTCTGAGATTCCTGACACTGTTGTAGTTCAAACAAAGTGCAAGTAGACAACTTTGACTGGGACCTACAAATGCATGAAAGTAAAAAAAAAAAAACAACGAAGATAGACTCCTCAGTAAAATTCAGTATTATAACCCATGATTGTGGCGCTCAGTCTTAGAAGAATTACCTGGTAGTCTCCCATGAAGGTTTGGGGAGATAGAGAACTATCTCTGTCTGTGGGTACTGAGCCTGAAGCAGATTCCATTTCTGACATTAAGTAATGCCACAGATCTTAATCACACTGTCTGCTTAAAGTAAAGATTTTTATTGAGAGAGAAAGCAATTTGCAATTTGAGAAATATAAACTCAAAATTCTCTCAACAGGATGCGAGAGCAAAGGATACAAAGGATTTTTATCCAATAAAGAAAACAAATATGCATGGCTACTATCATGGTGTTTTGGAATTACACAGTCCTTGCAAAAGGAAACCATGCTTGTAACCAAGAAAATGATCACTGAAACAGAGCAAGACCCCCCTCGATGAGATGTGTTCAATGGTTACAATAATAGATGCCACCATAACAATTGTGGGGATGTGCAGTAACTGTTTCTTTCTGTTTTTCAAAAAAGTCTCTGTGAATTGGAACTGACTCAAAAGCACCTAATAAGCATGAGAAAATGAGGAAACCTGATGGTGCAGTGGTTATAACTGAACAATGAGTGATTTAAACACATAAGTCATTCCATTAGAATTAGATGTGGCAGTATGTTTCTGTGCATCCCAACTTCCCATTATTAATTGATGTTTGCTGCTGTTTCTTGTCATTTTGAGTTGGTCGCCATCAACAAGTGATGATCCCAAGACTTTACTCCCATTTAATGTACTCTTTTCACATTATCTTGCCTCCTTTTTTATTCAGTCATATTTAAAATGTCTTCTGACCCCAGAGACCCAACATCAGACAATCTCTGCCAATGTTCTGTCAGTATCTGACAATGTTTCCATTCTACATAAGATTTTCAGCGTCTGTTTCCTCCAAGGTAGGCAACCATTTACTTCTTTGTCTGTATGCTCAGTTTAAACCTGTTCACTTTGTGTATCTCTGCTGGAATTTGAAATTCTTGTGACATAGTTTCCAGCATTATGACAGCACACAAGCTACCACAGTATGACCAAATGATAGATAAATGGCGATCTAGTCTTTCGTACATCTGGCACACCTTATCTGATCTCTGTGTCCATTATAGTAGATGTTTTAGATGCCATTAAGCCAGTTCCAACTCATAGTGAGAGGATACGGTACTGATGTATACCTTTCCTGATTTTAAATCATGCAGTATTCCCTTGTTCTTTTATTATCTCTCTGATCTCTTGATCCATTTACAACTTCCTAATGAGCACAATGAAGTGTTATGGAATTCCCATTCTTATCAAGGTTATCTGGAATTCATTATGTTCCACCCAGTTATATGTCTTTGCATACTCAATGATACACAAGGGAACCTTGTTCTGGTATTCTTGCTTTGAATCAAGATTCATTTGACATCAGCAATGATATCACTAATTTCATGAATTCTTATGAATCCATGATTCTTCTTCTGGAAGTTCTGCTGCAACTTCTGTTGGAGGATCTTCAGTACAGTTTTACTTATGTCTGCTATCTATGGTTGTATTAATGGGTTCAGGAAGAGGAACAATTGAGAAGCTGATAGAAGACCATGCAATGTTTCTTTCTGTTGTGCATATGGGTCACATCGGACTCAATAGCACCTGACAATAACAACAACAACTTATAGTGACTCATGTATAATAGGATGAAACGCTGTGCTATCCTGCACCTTCCTCACAATAATTGTGATGTTTGAGTCCACTATTGTAGCCTCTGTGTCAGACCATCTCCTCGAGAGTCGTCCTCTTTTATTTTGCTGCCTCTTCATTTTACCAAGCATGATGTCCTTTTCCAAGGACTTCTCTATCTTGACAATATGTCCTATGTACGTAAGACTTAAACCTTGCCAGTCTCACCTCTAAGTCCATCTGGGTCTCTAAGGACTATATTTCTCCCTAGACATATTTGTTTATCATATTAGCTGTCTATGGTACTCTCAATATTTTCCCCATCACACAATTCGAATGCATCAATTCTTCTTTGGCTTTCCTTATTCCAGGGCCAATGTTTGCATGCATAGGAGATTATGGAAAAGACTATGGCTTGGGTCAGGTGCACATTAGTACTCAAAGTAGCATGCTTTCCTTTCAATATTTTAATGAGGTCATATTCAGCAAATTTACCTAATGCAATTCATCTTTTGATCTCTTGACAGTTGCTTCCCTGAAGATTGATTGTGCATCTAATAAAGACAAAATCCTTAACAATGTCAACCTTATCTACCAGAGACATAGTTTCTGGCATTCATATAACACATAAGCCACCATAGTACAACCAATGGATAGAGACACATGGTGATGCAGTCTTTGGTATATTGTTGTTATCTAGTGTTGCCTATTGGCTTAGCTGTAAAGATTTTGGTATTCTTCATATTGTGCTGTAATGGCACTAATATGGACACCAATCTGTTATCTTTATCCAGCAAATGCTCCGAGGTCTCACTTTCAGCAAGCCAGCTTGTCATCCACATATCTCAGGTTGTTAATAAGACTTCCTACAATCCACATCCCACATTATTCTTCCTATAATACAGCTACTTTGATTATTTGTTCAGAGACTGAATAAAGATGGTGAAAAGATTCAATTTGGATGCACATCTTTCCTGTTTTAAATCGTGCAGTCTTCCCTTATTCTGTTTGTACTACTGCCTTGAGAAGAATGAGATTTCCATAGCACTTGACTGTGTACATGCAGAATGTGTACATCAATCAAGAGAGAATTGTTCTTTTGGCAGTTCATGGTAATTTCATTATTTCTCTGCAAAATAATTCAAATCTATCCACTTTTTTATTTCCCTTATTCATTGTTAAAATTTCATATGCATGTAAGGCTATTGAAAATACCATGGCCTGGATCATGTGCACCTTCATTCTCAAGGTGACAGCCTCACTCTTCAGCATTCTAAAAAGGTCTTACATTGCTGATGTCCCAAACATCAATATCAAATGGCTAATGTGGGTACATTTTATTTGATATTTTGACTGTTACTACCATGGACATTTATTGTGGATCCATACAAAAAAGAATTCTTAGCAATTTCAATCTGTTCTGTCTTTGTCATGATATTGTCCATTGGCTTAGTTGTGATACCACAGTCTTTATGCAGTCCGGTTTCAAGATTATTTGCTCATCATACAGATTGAGTAAATAGCAAGATAGGACACATCCTGACTCCTGATTTTCCTGATTTTCAACCATGTAGTATTTCCTTGTTTTGTCTGAAAGACTTTCTTGGTTCAAGTACAGGTTCCACATGAGCACGGGGAAGTGTTCAGGAATTCCCATTCTTCTCAATGTTATCCACATTTTTTTTTATGTTCTATGCACTTGAATGTCTTTGCGTAATCAGTACAACACAAGGAAAGCTCTTTCTGCTGTTCTCTGCTTTCAGTCAAGATACGAGTGACATCAGAAGTTATATCCGTCATGCTGAGTCATCTCCTGAATCTAGCTGGAGTTTCTGACAGTTCCCTGTCAGTGCAACTATTGTGGAGTTCACCATAGTGGTTTGGACAAAGGAAAGTGTTTAGGACCCTTATTTACTTATAGGATGCCACTCAATAAGAGAAGAAACAACTGCAAACATACGTCACTAATCAGAACATGAAATGTACAAAGTGCATCTAGAAAAACTTGAAGGGATTAAAAATGAAATGGAATGAAGGAAGATTGATATGTTAGATATTCATGAGCTAAAATGTACCCACATTAGCCATTTTGAGTTAGATCATTACATAGGTTGCTGTGCCACCAGTGACAAATTCCGAGGGTTGATACCACATTTATCATCAAAAATAAATTTCAGATCCAACTTGAAGTAGAGAGTTGTATTTAATAAGACAATGGATATATGCTTATAATGAAATCCAGTTTATAAAATTATTATTCTAATTTGCACACAAACCACTAAACAAATGATAAAGAAATTGAAGAATTCTCCCAGTTACTTCTGCCTGAAATTGATCAAGCATGCAATCAAGATGCATTGATGATTATTTGGGTTTAGAATATGTAAATTGGAAACCAAGAAGAGGGAACTCTGCAAACATAGTTTATGGTGCATGATAGTGTTTTGCAAGACCAAAGACTTCATTATAAGTACTTTTTTCCCCCAGTAATTTGACCAGTGACTCTACAAATGGACTTTGCCAGATGGAATACACAGGAATCCAATTGACTATATCTGTAGGAAAAAATAATTTAGAAACTCACTAATAGCGGTCAAAATGAGACCAAGGTTTGACTGTGGCAAAGAGCATCAACTGCTCCTATATAAGTTCAGGTTGAAGTTGAATAAAATGAAAATAAATCCACAAGAGCCGAATTACAACCACGAGTATATCCCACCTGAATTTAAAGAACATCTCAAGAATAACTTTGACATGTTGAACACTAATGAATAAATATCTGACAAACTATGGCAGAATGTTAAAAATACCATAAATGAATAAAACAAAAGATCACTGAAGAGAAAAGGAAGAAAAGATCACAGTGGATGGAAAAACAAATTCCTGAGCTTTCTCTTGAACATTGTATAACTAAAGCAAGTAAATGAAACAAGAGCTAAATAGAAAATTTAAAAGAGCAAGTCATTAAGGCAAAGTGTCATAATGAAATGTACACAGACCTGCAATTAGAAAATAAAAATGGTAGAACATGTGTATGTCAAGCTGAAATGCTGAAAAGAAAATCAAGCTTTGTCGGGAAAAGTCTATGGGGGGAACTATTTAACGATTCAGGGCAAAGACAGAGAATTACTATACCAGAAATACCTGGTCAACAGTCAACCATTTCAATAGGTAGCAAATGATCAAGAACTGAAGGCACATAAACAAGACATCCAAGTGGCATTTGCAAAAACAGGACTTTAGAAATTGATGGGATACCAATGGAAATGTTTCAGCGAGTTGATGAAGTGCTGCAAGCACTCACTCCTTTAAACCAAGAAATTTGCAAGACTTGGTCAACTGACTGGAAGAAACAAATATTTGTACTCACTCCAAAGAAAAGAAACTCAATAGGATTCAGAAATTCTTAAACAATATCATTTATATCAAATACAAGTACAATTTAGTTCATGATAGTTCAGCATTACTAAAGAAATGAATTTAACCTTACAGATGAATTCCATTGAACACATTTTTTATTAAGGATCTAATCTGTACTTGCTCCCATGGTGGAAAATACGAATAAATTATGGCTTACATTTTTAAAGATTTAATATTTTAGGGGGTGACTTTCAGCACAAACATAAAAAGATGAAATAAGTATAAATCACATAAAGTTAAATATGAGTAAAGTATGCCAAGTGTGCTGTGGGATTGGAGAAGAGGAAAAAAATCATTATCTTTGGGAGGATAAAAGGAGAGGGTTAAGGTGATATTTCTGCTGAATTGTGAAGAATGGAAAAATAACCAAAATTAAGGAAATAGTATTCTAAGTGGGGGAAGTACAGCCCAGGATATAGCCATGTTATATCTTTCAGGGGCATCATTGTTAAATGTGCATAATATATTCTCACAGGGTTGATATAGGAATCTATTGTGAAATGAAAGTACAAATAAATTTTAAAGTCTCAAGTGACTTATGTTCTGTTTCCTTGGCCCTACACATCTATTCAGATTGAGCACAATCGCTCCCTTCCTTCATTCCTCCATTCCTTACTACCACCCATTAGTAAATACTTACTCAGTAGTTAAAATGGACCAAACATTCTGAAAAGCATTACCACATAACACTGAAAAGGGATATATGCTGCTTCTGGTTCAAATAAAATTTTTAGTCTTCAGAGTCAGGATTAAATATATAACTCTAGTATACTATGCTGTTACAACAGGAAGAATTTGAAATGTAATAGAAACTATTTAGCATTCTACTTCATCTATTTCAAGGATGAGGCTTTCCTTAGGAAGTCTTATTTATGCCGAGAACTCAAAAATGACCAGAAGTTAGATCTTTGGAGGTGGAAATTAGCAATGTATTTGAAGACCAATGATAGCAGAAATCATTATAGCTTTTGTGAACAAAGACATAACAATTGGAGATTAAAATTCCAACAAGAAAGTGACTGTAAAATTATCTAGGAGTAAAATTGTTGCCAGTTTTGTAAGCAATAAAAAGAATGGCACTTAATTCTAAGGGCAAAATAAAGAAATTGCGAAACAGTAAGTTATATTGACTGTGTAAAAGCATTAGACTGTGTGAACCATGGAAACTTACAGATTATATTATAAAGAATGGAAATCCCTAATCAAATTTGTACTCATGTAAGATCTGCACATAGAACAAGAGGAAGTTATTCAAGGAGAGTAAAGGTATATTGCATGCATTTAAATTAAGAGAGGTGAATGTCAACTTTATATATTTTCGCCATCCTTATTCAATATTTATGCTGAGGAAACACTTTTGAAGCTGGAGTACATGATGAAGAATTCAGTATTATGATTGAAGAAAGACTCATTAATAACTGTGTTAGGTTAGGTTGACTAGAGGAACAAACCCAGTGACACACACACAAATGTATAAGAGAAAGTTTTGTATCAAGAATAATTATATTTTAGGAACATCCCGGCCCAATCCATACCAAGTCCATAAGTCTGATACTAGTCCATAAATCTGATACTAGTCCATAAATTCCTCTTCAGCTATATGCAGTGATGCAGAATGCAGGAAGATCACAGTGATGGGTTCAGTATTGTGGATATAATGATGATGGAAGCATCACCAGGACTCTGGCTACCATCAGCTTGGCTTTATGTGGCTTGTTAACAGGAAGGTGAAGCAGAGAGAATGTGTGTGGCCCATCTCCAGGGAGAAAGAGAATAGCCTCAGAAGCCATTTATCTCAGTTACTTTCCAATTAAGCTTTGACCTGATTGACAGGTTAACTTCTGCCCACATGTTCCTATAGGAGTCACATTGGCACACACACAAAAATATTACAAAAACCTATGATATGCTTATGAGAGTCCCTTACTTGCAGGAAGGGAAAATAATTTAAAGCTCTTACTGATGAAGATGAAAGATAACAACCTTCAGTATACTTCAACATGAAGAAAACAAAATTCCTTGTAATGTGAACAATAGACTGCACTATGATAAATTGAGAAGAAATTCAGGTTGTCAGGATTTCAATTTACTTGGAGGCAATCAAATTTGAAGTATCAAATTCATTCTTGAAATAGTTTCTAAATGCAAATTCAAATCGATGCTGTACTTTAATTTTTGTGGACTTAATTTTCTTCAGCTTCAACTTTGACTTGACCCTTGGCCTTCCTCTACATATCTGATAATTTGGGGTTTACATTTTCTTTTTCTGGGGCTAAACCCTGGTGGCGCAGTGGTTGTGTGCGGGACTGTGGTCCACTGGGTTGGTGGTTTAAATCCAGCAGCAGCTCTCCAGGAGCAAGACTGG